>JAKSZU010000006.1:11293070-11360570 GCA_026018925.1 Tupaia tana
TGCTGTCCCTAGAGCTACTGGAATTAAAGATGCAGAATGTGACACAGCGCCAAATGAACAGCCACCGACCCCATGACCCTGGGCCTGTTAGCCCTCGATTTAACCAAATCTGTCCCCAACATTAGCAGTGAGTATTCTAACACTCTACATGCATTTTGTCACACATAACCCAGAAGTAGTTCCAACTCCTATTGATTCCGAAATGCTGAAAAGCTTCCTAAGGCCTTGCTATGTGCATAAGCACGGTATTTTTCTTTGTTGAGAACTTGGTTTCATTACAGACTCTTTGATTGTCAGGCATACTTAAAGAATAGCGAAAGAAGATGCTGCAAAAGAATGTTCTTTTTTTTTCTTTTTCTGTTTTTGGAGAGGTTTTTCACTATAGGGTACATGCACTCACCAGAAAGACAGAGAGAGACAGAGACAGAAAGCAAGAAATCACCCCCCATGGGGAAAGGCCATGCCGCAATTCCTTCTCCATTCTCCTCAAAATCTTGGGCACGCATGCACACGCTCCTGGCGTGAGTTTAAGCCACCGGGTCCAGGACTCAAACCACGGTCGACTACATGGGAGTCCAGCGACATAGCCATTATGCTAACTGCTGGTCCCGCAAAAGAATGTTCTTAATGATTAAGAAAAGAACAGTGATAGAGAAAATTATAGTAATGACTAACATTTGTTCTACACTGGCTATTAACATCACCTCCAGCCTACATAATATCAGAGAAAGGGAATCAGAGAGGTTAGGTGTCTTGCCCAAGACGACACAGTGCTAAGGGCAGAGTTGAATAGTCAACATGTAGGTCTAATTCACAGAAGTTATATGTCTGCTGTTATTAGACTTGTCTACATTTGTTATCTAACAGATGAGATGTCTGTCAGTCCTCTATTTCCTCTGCCCATTTGTCTTAAGTGACAGTGGTAATGAGGACAATTCCAATGTTCTCTATATACACGCAGAAGTAGAATGGCCATTAAAAACCTCATGAGCTTTTAGAGAAAGACACTATAAGATGTTATAAGTTATAATGGCCATTTTTACATCTGAAATATCTGCAGCTCTGTCCACATGATGTTGAGCTTCCCAGGGTCCAAAGAGCTGCCACCATGGTTGAATTTTCGTGGTCAGTCAGCAAAAGACTGACCACAAACATGTCAGTGCCTCCAGCATTTGACTTTTGTAACGTATTAACTATAGTGAGGAATTTTCTTTTGAAAATAGCATTAAATCTTGCAAAGGAATCCTAAAGACCAGAGAAACTTCATGACTCACTTTGCGCTGAATCGAGTTAAAGAAAAACAAACAAGTGAGTAGTTAAGGTGAAACAGTCTAAAACAAATTGTAGAATCGCTTCCACTTACACAAATACTTGTTTCACTTTTAAAATGGTCACTTTTTTATATAAAAAGATGTACAAGATAAGGAATACAGTGAAATAATCAAGTTGCAGATAAGTTGGTAAACTATGAAAATTCTATGTGAAAATGTAAAAGGATTTTGAAAGACCAGATGGTGGTGCAACAGTGAAATGCAGCTCTCTGGGAAGAAAGCCCATGTGGGTCCTTGTTCAAGTCCAAAGACCTCCCTAAGTGTTCCAGGTACATACTCATCCATGATCTGGGCCTGACTGATGGCTGGGAGTGGATTGCAGCACCAGGACAGGCTGCCTATCCCTTTGTCCATTAGTCATCCACATACACACAAAATAAAAGAACAAAGAATTTATTTCCTGAGCCTTTTCATCTTGGATCCATGAATCACTAGTTTTCCTAAGGATGAACTTGAAGACAGAAATAAATCTTCGGAAACAAATAAAAAGATGGAGAGACCAACTAATTATGCCAATGGGTCAGGGAAAATGAGAGCCAGAATAAAAGATGGATTTAGCAACCTAAAAGTCTGGGCACCTTTTGTAAGAGCTGCTTTGTCAAAGTAATGAAAAGAAAGCATGCACAAAGTTGGAATAAGTTCCCCCAAGTATGGTCCGGTACTAATCCCTGTGAACATGCTACCTATTGTAGCTAAAGGGACTCTCAGATGTAATTAATGTTAAGGACCTTGAGTTGGGGAGATCATCTGCTGAGCCTAATGTAATCACATGTGCCCTTCAAAGAAGAGAGAGTCAGAAGAGGAGTCAGACAGATGAGATGGAATAAGAAGAAAACACTGAAAGGTGCTCATTCAATTCACTGTTGTTGGCTTTCAAGATGAAGAAGGAGGTTACTATCAAGAGTTGTGACAGCCCTAAGAAGCTGGAACAGGGGCCAAGCGAATGGCAATGCAGACGGTCCATCCAGAAAATCAGGAGAGAAATAGCCTGCATGACGGCACATGCCTGTTTCATGGACCCGACATGGGAGATAAAATCATGGTCTTTCCTGTGACCTCACCTACTCAGTACATTGGGAAATGAGTCCCTTGCTGAAAAGAGAAGGCGAGAAGAAAATGTTGGAGGTTTGAAAGAGCAAGTGTGAGTAACTGCAGAAGTAGTTTAAGAAAAATTCCTATTTGAGAACCCTTCACATTTTATTCATTAAATTTTAAAGATTTTGTGTGTGTGTGCATGCACTCGCTGGATAAAAACAGACAGAGACAAGGAAGGAGGGGAAGTAAAAAATCACCCCCCACAGAGAATAGCCACACCACAATCCCTTCTCCTCTCTTCTTCTCTCAGGATTTTGGGCATGCACGCACATGCCCCTGATGTGGCTTTCAAGCCTCCAGGTCCAGGACTCAAACCACAGTTGACCACGTGGGATCTCACATCTTAATCTGCTTAACCCACTATGCCACTTGCTGGCCTAAATTAATATTATTTTCAGTTCACAAGTCATAATTATGTATACTTAAAGAGTACAACGTGGTATTGTATTATGTGACATTATTAAATCAAGTAATTAACATAGTTATCTTCTCATTTTTATATGGTAAGACATCTGAGATCCATTGCACAGGTAAATGACCATAGTCAATAATAATGTATATTTCAAAATTATTTAGAGACTAAATCTCAGATGTCTTACCATATAAAAATGAGAAGATAACTATGTTAATTACTTGATTATTGACTATGGTCATTTACCTGTGCAATGGATCTCAGAAAGCATTCTTTCTACCTGAAACTTCTTACCTTTTGATTAATAAATCCCCCTCCCTGCCCACCCCTTCATCCCCTAGCTTTCGGTAATACCATTCCACTCTCTTCTTTAAGTTTGACTTTTTTAGATCTTGCATATACATGAGATCATATGGTATTTGTCTATCTGTTGTCTGGCTTATTTGATTATTCCTTTCCCCACTTCGAAACAAAAAGAAAAAATTCCAGGAGGCCTTGTAATAGCATCCACTATAAACCACTTTCGATCTAAACATAAGAAAGAATATAAGGATAAGAAAACATGAGAGATCACTCTCTCTCTCACACACACACACAGATCTTGCTATTCTTCCATGCTTGGTTGAAAGAGAACACCTCATATATTGAGAATGAGTGGAAAAGGGCCAATCCTAGCAGACAGTCGTGTTCTAACATCAAACTTAAGTCCCCTCTGACAACATCTTTAATGCTATAGCTCAGAGGTTCACTCTGTGATAACAATTGAGGTTCAGCTTCAACTTCCACTGAGGCCAAAGACTGATGATGGGGTACAATGTGATGTTTTATTGTATGCATACAATGTGGAATGATTGAATCAAACCATTTGAACGTAAGTACTTAGTGCATCGCTGGACAGAGAATATACAATGTGGCTGATACAACATATTTCAAATTAGAATAAGATATTCCATGAATACCAGAGACAATGTGGGAGGAGAGTGGGACATGGCAGAGGGTGAGGGACAGGGAATCAAGGATGGCGAAAAAAAAAAAGTATACAAGACATAAGAAATGGAAAATTATTTGCTGATAACATGTATGCTGATGTGCTTGATTGAGCCAATATACAGTGTATTTTGGATGGAAAATTCATTTCTATACTGTAATGATGTATAGTGAATTAATGTAAAAAATAATAAATTTAAAGAAAAAAAAGTTCATTTAAGTTAAAAAAAAATAAGAATAAGATATTATCCCTGAAAGCACCATTGGAGACAGCACAGTTCATCTTGCAGATGCAGAGACAGAGAGAAGGATAGTAACAATGACGGGAACAAAAAGGAAGGGGAGGCAAAACTAAAGACTCAGTTGCCTATGTCAGTGGCTCCTCTACCACTTCTCACCTCATTGATACTCAATTTCTTTCCTTCTTTCCACATACACACACTGTCTCTCTGTAATGACTAAAGCCACTCTCAAGGTCCACTGTGATTTGCACATGACATCCACAATTAATTCCCTTTCTTACCCATTCAATGAAGGCATTTAAACTTTACCTCTGTAAGACTAAAGGCAAAGAAAGCAGTCTGTTTCAGTCAAAAACCTACACCCCATGTGAAGACACAGGTGTAAAACTAAAAATACTACATTTCAAAGATTTCGATATAAAAGAGTCTCTAAACCCTGAAGATACATTAAGCAAAATTCCCCAGAGCAACTTGAGAGGAAAAAAGTGGCAGGGTTGGAGGACTGGAATCACAGGGTCCTGCCATCACCTGTCTGTGAGTGGAGTTATGACAAGCCTGTCAGTGCAGCCTAGAAATTCATTCTGGTATATGAAAGCCACATCTGTGATGTGAATCATCATCTTGTCAGAATCTTCATTAAAATAAAATCTGCACTGCTTCAGCCACTCAAAGTCCATAGGGCTCTTGATATGCATGTGACACTGAAATGCAAAAGATACATGTTGAAAATGAGATGAGAACATTCATTAAATAGATATTTAGCATTTGAGTAGATCATAAAATGAAGTAAATGAAACTCAAAGACCACCCAACTAGTTCAAAGATGTCCACTCTATGATTATCCAACCCATTTGTTTACTGATCAACAGAAAGAGACTCCAGAAGACAGGAAAACAGAAAAATTCAAGAGAAATCCCTAATTACTCCTCTCCAATTTAAATGGCATTGTGTATTTCATTACTAAGATATTTATTTCTTAATTTTTACCCTTAAATTCCCAATTCCATAGTTCTCACCATAAAATATAATCTATAGGGGACGAGCAGATAGCTTAATGGTTACATTGCTGGACTCCCACATAGTCAATTGCAGTTTGAGTCCTAGGCCTGGCCTGAGTTTTAATCTAAAAAAGATTTTTAAATCTTAAAAAAAAAAAAAAAAAAAAAAATCTAGGGACCAGCAGATAGTGTAATGGTTACTACCTCCATGAGTCAACCACGTTTTGAGTTCCAGATCTGGCGACTTAAAACTCACACCATGTGGGAAGAGGGTAGGAGAAGGAGAAGAGACTGAGGAAGGACATTTAGAAGAAATATAGAGAAGCAAGGCATTATGGGACAAAGAAAGGGTTATTATCTGTTGAAGATAATGTGTATAGTATTCTCAGCTGGATTGGTGAGAAATGTATACATGTTAGAATATTCACTTTGAAGCTAAGTGACATATATGATTGAAGGTATAAGATAAATTGAAATAAATTTTTTTAAAAAAAAATTTTTTAAACTCACATTGGGTGCATGTGTGTGCACTAATAATCTCCTGAGTGGATATAGGGGAGAAAGGATTGTGGTATGGCCATCCCTCCCTGGGGGTGATTTCTCCCTTTCTGTCTCTCCATCTCTCTCTGTCTCTCCAGCAAGTACATGCACCCTATAGCAAAAATCTCAAAAAAAAAAAAAAAAAATCTAAAATTACCCACAGGCTGGTATTTCTCAGAAAGGCAAACAGAGTGCTTACTACCAAGAAGAGATTAGCACACAATAGCTTGAATGTGCTGCTTTCATTTTCATTACATCAGGACCAATCTTTCATAATCATTTTTACATAATGGGGTGAGACACAATCCAGAAGATTATTATGAAAATAAGAGCTTCTTGCCTCTTATCTAATGTTGTACTTTATAGTAAAGGACAAATTTCCTTTCTTGTCACATATCCCATTTTCTATAGCTACGGAACGCTCTCTTTGCACCCCATTCTCTCTTCAAAGGCAAAACTCTGCACGACACCTGAATGTCACAAGCTATATTAAGAAAGACCATTTGCAATCATTGATGTAAAGTGGAGCAAAACTTGTTAAGGATGTGATTTATCAAAAGCCTTAAAGGAAGTTCTAAACCACTCTCCTAGTGATGTGACATCATTTGTAATGAGAAACTAGTGAGCTTCAATTAACAAAAGGCGCACAATCAAAGGAAAGCGGTTTAGGATGCTACTTGACATTTCAACATTAAAATAATCATGTATTTTAATGCTAGATTCATCAAATAAGGCTTAATTGCCTCAATAACACAGTATAGATAATCGAAATGGGACTGAAATTTTAGTTAAAGATTGAAAATTTGACAAACAAGCTCTGATCATGAAGATGATTCTTTGCCTGAATTTAACCTTTTCCTTCAATTCAGTCAAACTAATTCCAGCCAGTAAACACAGATAGTGGCTAGTATTTGCTTTTCTACATATGCCACAACATTTATAAAGAATTTACCAGGTCATCGAAGATATCTCTTTGGTGCACATGGATGGTAATCAAAGTCTCATATTTCACCCGCTCCACAGCACTCAAGTCCTTTGTTGTGATGGCTATCAGTGTGTTTAGAAGCTCCAGGAAAGACTGATTGGTTTTCTGCATGACTTTTTTATCAAACTTGGCATTTCTAAGGGCTTCTTCTGAATCCCGTGTCCATATCATTTGAATTCCTAATAATCCCACCTTATGGAAATTAAAAAAGGCTTTATGAGCATGTACAACACATTTATATGTGTAAATAGAAATTATAGCATAATGAATAGTACATATTATGCAAATATAAAGCCTTGATTAGATCAACTGGAAACCTTGTTTCATAACCTGCAGAAACCCTATTCATACTGTTCATCTGGATTAAATACTTAGAGCCCCATGATGTGTCTATAATTTTTTCTTATAATTTTAAGTTATTATCACATTTCTCCCTAGATAGATATTTAAGTTACTTAGAGATTAAAATAGAAGTGTGCATGTATGTGTGTGTATGTGTGTGTGTGTGTGTGTGTGTGTGAGTGAGTGTCTTGGCTAGCCACAGTAGCACAGAAGGGACACAATATTCCATAATGCTGAGGCCAAGTGGGAAGGCCCCAGGTTTGTGTCTCGAGGCCTCCCTGTGCACAGCAGGTACGTGTGCCCACAACCTGGCTGGCCAAGACTGGAGTGCATTGCAATGTGGGGACTCTGTGATGGGTACCTATCTGCTCCTCTCTCTCCCACCGTCTTCCTCACTCTTTTCCTCTCATGGAAGAAATCAATAAAAATTCATTTTAAAAATAAAGAATATGAAGCCAGCCCATGGCCTGATGATTATGTGAGCTGGATTCCACATGGCTGGCCACATGGTTCAAATCTGGGACCCAGCAGTTTGTAAACATGCCAGGCACAGGTGAGTGCATGCTCAAAATTCTGAAAAGAGAGAGAGCTGGAGAAGGTATTATGGCATGATCAATCCCCATGTGGGGTGCTTTCTCACTCCTCCTACGCACCCCAGTCTCTCTAGTAAGTTCATGCACCCCCCAGCAAAGAAAATAAAGGGTTGTGTCTTAAACTTGCTTTATTCAAATTAGCTCAGTGTTCACACAGAGTAGATACTCCAAAATCATTATTGATCACAATCACTACGAAAATAGTATTCCCTGTATTTTAATGGTAAAATACTTTTTTTGTTGTTCTAGAAAAGCATCCACTCAGTGCGTTTTTAAAATTTATGTATCTTGTTTCGTAGAACGTTAAGTAGGAAAAAAATTATTTTAACTTATACAATAGAGTGAATATCTCTATGAAAGAGATAAAAACTTAAATATATGTGTATATGACCAATAATCTGTTGTTGAAATCTTTAAGCTTATCTATATTTAATGATCCCTTAAGAAAATCTTAGTATTTGGCCAGAGTTAAATTATAGCCACTTATAAAGCTTACAATAGATAAATGTCTGAGATTTAAGATGACTAATGTATAAAAATACTTTCCAATTTCAATACACTGACCTGAGCAGGGAAAGAAGAAAGAAATTCAATCAGTTGGAAACCTGTTTCTTGAATATTTGCAGCTGCCTGGCGAATCACAAGATGTAATGAGGACTGAGATTCCTCCAGGAGAGAATTAAGCCAAACTTCCACATTGCCTTCTGCCATCACAGGTTTAGCCAATTCAATTGTCTCACCCTCTCGAGAGGAAATTGACAGAATTCGATCATAGATCTATGTTAGAAATAAGCAAAATTTTAAAAAATAATGTCACAGTCATAAAAAAATGAAAAGTAATTTTTGGCTTTTCCTCCATTCCCATTTCATCAATGTGACACATCTCACAAAAAATTAAGCTACATGGGGTCAGAGGGGATGTGATGGTGAAGGCACTGGACTCTCACATGACTGACTATGGTTCAAGTCCTGGACCCATCATCTTGCTTTCTCATTTTCCCTCTCTCTCTCTCTGTCTCTCTCTCTAGTGAATGTACATTCCCTATAACAGATTAAAAATAATAATGATGATAAATAAAATTAAATATTTTTAAATTAAGCTACAGATTATAAATCATAAGGCAAAATATGATATAAAGCCAATGCTTAAAACAATAAAAAGTAGTCATGAAATCTAAAAGGGAATGCTAAATCAATTCCAAATAGTCTTTATTCTAAGGGGAAAAACTTATTTTCTATAAGAAATATTTAATACCAATGTGATATGAAAAAAAATCTCTGAGGTTTCTTAAATGAAATGGGACTAAGAGATGTCATAGTTGTTCCAAACCACAAAATTATCAAGTGGACATTAAAAAATGACCTGCTTAATATTATCAATGCAAACCTTACAAGGTAATTCCAATTCTGTACCATATATAGTAGTCTTTTCAGGATTTCTTGGTGGCTCATAAGGTTTTTTAATTCAAGCCCAGCTCCTATTCTAGCCTTGCTTCAGTGTCCATGTAGCCTGCCTCAATGAGAAGAGCATATATTGGAAGTGATAAGATATAGGTTCCAATGGCCCTCTTCCATCCACTGACCATGCAGTATGCCATCACTGAGACTAAGTTTCTTGCCATAATTATTCATTAAAAACAATGCCTGGGGGCAGCTGTGGCCTGGCGGTTAAGGCAATTAGATCCCACACAACCAGCTCCAGTTAAAGTCCCAGACCAAGCAGCTTGAAAAGTAGGCTGGGTGCCTGTGCCTGCATGCCTAAAATCATGATATGAGAATGGAGGAGATGGGACTGCAGCTTAGTCATCCCCCATTGGAGGTGATTTCTCACTTTCTCTCTCTTTTCCTCTTTGGTCTTTCTCTGGTAAGCACAAATACCCTATAGCATATTCTTTAAGAAACCATGTTTACTCATGCCTATCCTATACAACTCATGGGCTATTCATGACCATTAAAGAAAATATCACAAACTCTAAAGTCAATACAGATGTTTTTTGTTGTTTCTCTTCTTTGGTCAAATGGAACATTGCTCTTTTAGGTTCAGATTGAGCATTGTACTAAAGAAAATCCTCCTCACTTATAGACAGATGTGGTTCACAAAGAAGCTACTGAGTCTTAAGTTTCAGGGCCCCTGACTTACTTGAACCCTTCCCAAGGTCCTGAATATAAATATAGACTTACGATATTATAAGATTTAGAACCCACAAAATCAGGATCTGCCCCTCATTGTAGACAACTTATGACAGGAGCAACAAAAAAAAAAAAAAAAAAAAAAAAAGAAAAAGAAACGCTGTCCTGAGAAAGAATTGTTATAAACAGAGGCTAAAACTCTGTGGGCATTTACTCAACAAGGAGGAAGCTTAAATCATCTTCAACGGACAGCCTGAGACAATGAGAAGCCTCACTCTTGGACCATGATGGACACCTGCATATCCTTTGTGCTTCATAGAAGCACAATAAAAATATACGTCCAAATTATCAACAAGGTGATCTGGGATTGCGTGTGAATATTACACTGTGTGAAACAACCATAGGATTGCTTGTGAATATTGTACTGTGTGAAACAACCATAGGATTGCTTGTGAATATTGTACTGTGTGAAACAACTTCAGCGTTGCCCCTAATACAGTCTTCCTGGGAACCCCTGGACCAGGATCATGTTGGACATGTAGCAAGACTTGACCTTAACTGTCTCTAAGTGCTTAACATAGAGTAACTCTACCACTGCACTAAATGCACTCTGTAGACTGTTCATCTACTTCTCTGTCTCCTCCACCAGAACACGAGTTCCCCAAGGCTGGGATATTCCCACTGTTAAGCATGACAGCTAGCACTTGGACGTTTCTCAGTACATGTAGACTGTATACCAGGATTAAAAAAATGAATGCTAAATGTTACTGAAAAATCAAGAAGCACCAGAGGAGAAATGAATACAAGATCAAACAAGAAGAATTACTCTCCTAGGAAATTTTGGGTGAAGGGATGGATTAGACAGTCTCTTTTGGCAGCTATGTAAGTATAGTCTGCCTCAAATTGAATGACCTCTTTTGGGTCCCATACAACTCCATGATTCTGGAAACAAGTTGGGAGTGTTAAAAAAAAGATGTTGTAATACAGCAAGCTGGAAATGTCTGAAACCTGACTAAGACACCAAGTAGCTGACAATTCTGCTTCGTCAGGCACTATTTCATAAGCAACTGGTTTCTTTGTCTAGTTGGATTTCTAAGTAGCTAACTTGGTATTAAAAAAACCATGAATGATACATACAATTCTTATTCATATTTAAACTATCATTTTTTTTCTTCAAATCTACACAAATACTTAAGAAATCACACACTTCTGAAAGTAGTTTGGGCCCCGACCTTTGACCAAGGGTTCATGGATTGGGAAGTAACCTTTTGTAATCCAGTTCCAGAAACTATTTAATAAAGATAGTCGAGGTTCTAAGGGATGGCAATTGCTGGCCAGTAACGAGAAGTAGGCAAACCTTTTCATGGAACTTGACAGTTTTAATATTGTCAAACACATTCAGCAAATGGGCTTGTATGGTGTGGGAGTCGGACGCCTGCCCCAGAATCTCCAGAAGGGCAGGATCCGAGACAAAGAAGAACCGAGGAAAGCAAAGCCGTTTTTTCTCCAAGTATCTAAACAGGGAAGGAAAATATAAAATTTTTATAAACACACAAAGACGACATTTCTAGGAATAAATTAACCTGGATGGGAAAAAAGAGGAATGATTGTGTGGAAATTTGCTGTTCTCACATGAGTTTTCTATGTTTTGGGTTTTTTGATTTGTTCAGAGTTTTGTCAAATAACAGTCCATATTCTGGAGAAGAAATTATTTTCTTTCAGAATTGATGACAGGATTTCATTTTCCCTAAGTTTAACATGTACACTTCGTTTAGTCTGGAAAATCTTGTACTTCCTTTGTAAGGAGTAGGATAAAATAGACACTGGTAGATTTGGGTTTTGTTTTTTGCTTGTAATTGTTTTCTTTATTTGTGATAGATCATATGCATGCACATGTGTGAGAGAGAACAGCACCCTCCACACAGTCTGGTCATGCCATGATATCCTTTCTCCAGCCCTCCAGCCCACTGGGTCTCGGGCACTAAGGTGTGTGCCCTGTGTATTTTCAGGCTGACCAGATTGGGGATATGACCCATAGTCAACACATGAGACTCAGGTTCTCTTGGGGAGCAAATTACCTCTGCACCACAAAGTCGGCCCTGGTTTTGGTTTTTGGTTTGGTTTGGTTTGGTTTGGTTTGCAAGCCCAGAGCTGTGTCATGTAAAGAGAAGCTCCATTCTTGAAATTCTATCTTAAAAGAGAATCTCCCTGGATATGCGGACATGTGAATATATCAAATGATAGAGCAGAGTATGTCTATGGTAAAAAGAAAGGATTGAAGAGAAAAGAGAAATATCTGATGGGGTGTGTGTGTATCTGTGACAGCAAGTAGGAGGCAAAAAGGGAGAGGACAGTAAAAACCCAGCTCCTGATAGACCAGAAGTAGGTAGCTCAGCAAGGATTTCAGTGGTGACTGAACTTGCATGATGGCCCAGTGATTCTGGTCCTTCAGGCCTTGCATCCTCAAGGGCCCTGGCAACAGAGAAGCATTCTAACTCTGCTTTTCTTTCTCTGTGGCCTGGCCTTGGTGGTAGACTGCAAGATCATTATGTCAAGTCTACAGCCAGGAATAATCATTAGTGCCTGAAACACTGGTCAGGCCGTGGTCAGGCTAACTGATCATCATAGCCTTTAGTCTCTAAATATGAGACGATAGTAAATTTTTTCAGCACCAATTTTACCATGTTTACTAGCCCTTGTTATCCTTTGACATAACTCTCTCATTAACCTATTATTTTTCAGTAGCCATCACAAAACTATTTTTGGTTAGTCAAGAATAAATAACTAATCCCTATTACTTACAGAGTGTTATGTTGATTTTTTTCTCATTTTCAGCTTTGTCATTTGGGGGGGGTGTCAAATTGATAAACTCCTCTATTCACTTTACAGAAATCTTTCTAAGCATCATTTGAAGCACAGTCACTCTATAAGGAAAGCATGGCTTGGGTGACCTGGGCTCCTTCGAACAGTATAAGGTGACTATTCACACAACACTATTGTAGGTCATGAGGACGTTAAGATGTATTCAGAGAGAGAGGTTGTCCCTCTCCCAGATCTGGCCAAGGAGATCTCATCGCTTAGGTTAAATGCTCAGATAAGCATGTCTGCCAATATTGAGAATATTATTTGGCTCAATCAGGTAGCATGGTGGTTAAAGCACCTGGATCCCACATGGCCAACCACCTGGTTTGCATCCCAGACCTGGTGGCTTGAAAAACATACTAGGCAAGTATGTGTGCATGCCCATATCCTAAGAAAAGAATGGACAAGAAGGGATTGTGACACGGCAATACCCTTCTGTGAGGGGGTTCACTTCTCACTTTCCCCTCTCTCTTTCTCTCTGTCTCTCTCTGATGTACATGCACCCTATATCAAAACTAAAAAAAAATTAATTAATTAAAATTACTATTTAAGACATTTTACCTGCATGGTTTTATTTGTATTACCCTAGGGAAAAAGTAGACAACAAAAAGTGACTCTTGGAACTTGCCACACTTACAGACACCTAAGAGGATGTGTGTGTCCATATGCATATACACTGTCTGCTGGTGTACACTATACTCTGTTTCATATAATAAAGTATTTGGTCCTGCAGATGTTTATCCAAGAAGAACATTGGAAAAATAGGTACATCCATTTTAAAAAACAGGACCCTATAGGAAAATGTCTGCAAGTTGTTATTCCAGTTATGAAAGCAGTTTTAAGTCAGACAACAGCGTGGATCTAGTAAGTGTTTGGAGAGAATGCAGGCTCCCAACTATTAGTTTTATCCGTACAACAACTTTGTACATGAGTTATGTCCTAGAAAAAGAAAACAAATTTGGCAATTGCTACCAAGTGTCCCTGTTGCCTTTCATCTTCTACGATACTGATGGCTTTCAAACAGCCAGTAAACTTACCCAGTAAGGGATTTCTGGCATATTTCCAACTGGTCCAGCAAGTGTGGTAAGAGCTGCCCCATGGTCTCATCTCCGACGCAACACTGAACCACATTTGGCATTTCATGTGCCCGTGTCATGATCTTCACCCAGGATTTATCTATATTGGAGAAGCGCTTGGCCTCCTGTAAGGACAAGGTAACAAAGCACACTTGGAATTTCTGCAATCTCAATGACAGGATCTCTCCAATCCTCCAGTTGGGAGAGGCCAGTCTAGGTACTGCATATATTTGCCTAATATCACACATAGTCGAATAAAATTCTCCTCGGGCCTTTTGCACCATATGGTGCTCTTTATTACATAAGAATCTTTAGCTTAACCCTGTTAAGAAAAAACAGAAGTAGAATCAACCATGACAATATAACACAAGATAATTTTAATATGTAACAGAAGATAATTTGGAAGGAAACAACAGTCCTAATTTTTTCATGGGTTATCTTTAAATTTTCTATCTGGTTTTTGATATTTTTATACTGAGCTTAGAATTGTTGTATATTTAGGGAATAAATTTAAATAAGGATACAAAATCAGAGTATAACCCTAACATTTCAAAAAAATAATTAAATAGATTTTTTTTCAGGAAAAAGATGGAAAATGAAGATTATTTTGAAGGTATAGGAATAATTCTTATTTTCCCCCTTTAAATTTTCTAATATGTTACCAATGAGCATATACTAGCAAATATGAGAGCAGGAAACTCCACTTATCTCCTTAAACATTCTCTGTGAGTTTCTATTATTAAGTCCAATGATACTCTTCTCTACTCAAGAAGAAAAACATGCACAAATATAAAAGCAAAAATAAATAAATACAGTACTTAAAACTGTAGTTTGTGAATACATTTCACTGTTAGCCAAAAAATAAATGGTCTGCCTTACAGTTGGTTAAAACTAACCAAAGGAAAAATTCAAAATTGAACTGAAGAGAACAGTCCACATAATCATGCTTCTAAAACTCAAATACATGGTTAAAATGTTATAATCTTGCAAACAATTTAATGTAATTGAATAAGAATCCTTGGCTTTGGCTTTGGTTAAACTATCTTTAAGATCTTAAAATATACTATGTGTATATATATATATATATATATACATATATATATATATATATATATATATATATATATATACACACACACACACACACACACACTTTGTAAGATGATTACTATTTGTTGAAAAAAATATATACTCAATATCCTGAGAAGGCCTCTTTTGTTTTGGAGCTTTTTTCTCCCTCACAAATTTCCTCCCCTCAATTTTACAACACAAATATAATTGGGTAGATTGTATACCATGCATTATTTTTAAATGTCAGTAGTAGAACAAATTATCCTACCATTGTCAAGATAACTATGCCGTAATTCTACACTGTTCCAAATGCTACCTTCAAACGATCTGAGCAAGCACATCAATTTTGTTGGCATTCATTCTTTGTTTTTTTAACCCTCCACTTTTTATCAAACCTCACAGTTTTATAGCCTTCCTACTCTGATGATCACCCCATCCTTTTCATAATTCCTCACTCCCTTTGAAGAATAATAGAATCCACAGGAAAAACAAAACAACTGGGGAGAAGAGATCAGTGGAGATTATAATATTATTGCATTCTTAATAGGATTGTTATTTCTTAGATATTCCTTTAATTTAAAACTTGATAAAATCATACAGAAAATTTCAAAACCTTAGGCAGTTGCTTGGCAATGTCTCCTCCCACAAAGACAGCTTCTAAATAAATCCACAAGTTCTGCACCATCATCCAGTTCTCGATGATGTCTGTTGAGTTGGAAAGATACTGCACCCACTTTTGAATCTGGGCTTTGAATGGCATGTTGTACCTAAAATGAGAGAGGTTTGGCATTTTGTTTTGGGTTTTATTATATTGCTGCTGTGGTTTTTAAAATAAAAAAGCTTTTCAACTTTTTATTTGTAACCTGTTTACAACTTTGACGTTGCTAGCTTTTAAAATGATGCTATTGAGTGATCAATTCATCGTCCTTTATTGGGCATTGTTTGTCTAACGTTCTTCATTTTGATCCAGAGCACAGACAGAGACAGGAGTCAGAATCTGAATCCAAGGAGCAGATCAGGAGCGAGACCTAATTAGCCCTGCTATCGGAAAAAGATTAACACTAACTGTTGCTACATCCAAGAGAATTATATTGTCCCTACTGAGCTTCTGTGCCTCTTCCAGAGAGTCTCTGGTTTTTTACGTATGTGGAGCAATGATAGAGCCATCAATGGCAACTAGACAGCTAATACAACTTTCAAAACTGATAACATTCGGACTCTCTTTAGCCCCTTCACTTCTGGGTCTTTTTCTAGCTTCCCACTCACCCATGTCCTGCCCACTCATGCTTTAGCACGTTTACATGTATATCCTGACAGCTACAAAACAGAGGGGGGGGAAGGGAAGATAGATAAACTGTGGTAGAAGCAGCAAATGTCTCCCAATGTCCTTTTCTCTTTTTTCTTATATTTATTTATTTATTATATTTAATCACTGTACATCTTTACAGTGTACAAAATTGTTTTTCCCAGCATGAATACAGTGCTTATCAGTCAAGTCTAAGATATTACCACATAAATTATCATTGACAGATAACTTTTCCTTTTTGTGTCTCTTAAATGTTTTTTGTTTCCCTGATCTCCGCTCTCTCACGCTGTTACCCACCCCTTCCTATAGGGTCTCTAGTATCTACAATTGCCCTCCCTGCTATTATACCTTCTAATCCCTCAGTTTCTGCCTCAGAGTATAGATATTCGGTATATAATGAGCAGAGATATACAATGACTCTCTTTCATAGTCTGGCTTGCTCTGCTTAGCATTATATCTTCTATATTTGTCCACTTTGTATCAAATGTCAAGGTCCTTTTTCTTTATAAACAAAACTCTATTTCTATGTAGGCTCATAGCCTATCCAACTGAAATACTGAATTTCCCAGTCTTCACTATAGCGATATGAAGTCACAGGATTAAATTCCACAGCAGTATTTCTCAGCCTTAGCTGAGCACTGGAATCTTCTGTCAATCATTAAAGAAACCTAGAGCCTGCCTGAGTCCCACACACAGAGCCTGATTCAGTCGATCTGGGAAGTGGTCCAGTTGTTGGGATTGTTCCAAATTCCCTAATTGTATCTAGCACATAGCTATGTCTGAGGCCACTCTTCTTTTCTGGTTGCTGTTGTTGTTGTTGTTGTTAGTGTTATTATTTTTTCTAGAGGTTTTTGCTATAGGGCATTTGCACTCACCAGAAAGAGAGAGAGAGAGACAGAAAGCGAGAAATCACCCCCCCAGAGGAGATGGCCACTTCTCCTCCATTATCCTCTCAGAATCTTGGGCATGCACACACACACGCCCAGCAAGAGTTTAAGCCACTGAGTCCAAGACTTGAACCGCGGCCAACTACACGGGAGTCCAGCAATGTAGCCATTACGCCATGTGCTGGTCCCAGAGACCACTCTTTTATATGAGATGTAGATAATAGCACTGGGTGGAAAGGGTAGTCTGGACAACAAGGGCCACCTGGGAAAGGCAGAGGCGTGAGTCAGACAAAGTTTGAGCTCCTGAGGACATGGCAGAGCCTCCATTACTACCTCAACCTTCTACTTTGGGCTTCTACATGAGAGAGCTAGTCTCATAAATGCGATTTTTGTATGTGGCACCTCTATTATCTGCAGACAATGTCATCCTTAGTGATTATAGAGAATATCATTATTTTTCTCTTCTCTTTCTTATTCCTTTATTGATTTCTAACTCTACTCGATGACTGAAATATTAGTCATGTTAGTGAATAAAATTTTAATTTTCATATTCTTAACTATTAACCACATTGTTTTGTATTCCGTAAGCCTTTGAGTTCTTTAATATTCTTTACTAGAAGCTCTACATTCACTGTTCTATCCTTAGCACCAGGAAGAGCAAATGGCACACAGTAGGTATTCAATACACATATGCTGAATAAATTTTTATCACATAACTCTAGAAGCCATTGGTAAGAAATGTTTCTTCACCACTAACACTGTTTTTTTTTATTTTTATTCATTTATTTTATATCCATTCACTGTATATCATTACAGCATACAAAATGAATTTTCCCATCTAAAATACACTGAATATTGGCCTGATTAAATATATTACCATACCTGTTATCTTCAACAGATAATTTTCTATTTTGTGTTTCTTAACTGTTTTACTTCTTTCTTTTTTTCCCCTTGATTCCCTCCCTCTCAACCTCTGCTATTTCCCATCCTCTGCCATTTTCCACCCTGTCTCAGCAATTCCACTCCTGGGTATCTACCAAAAAGACAGGAATGCACTCAGTCGGAAAAACACTAGAACACTTAAGTTTATTACAGCATTATTCACTTGCTAAGACATGGAACCAACCCAAATGTCTACAAAAAGAAAAATTAATTGAAAAACTGTGGCACATATATACTATGAAATACTATTTAGCCATAAAAAAGAGAGAGATCCTAGCATTTGATAGAAAGTGAACACTAATCATTTTTATTTAATTTATGTATGTGCCCTTTTTCACCTTCCTAAGATATGTCATCATCCAATCATCTTTCATTCTTGTTGAGTATAAACAGAAACCAAGTTCATTAGAACTCACCAAATTCTGAGATTACTAGTAGTCTAAAGCTCTAGGTTATACTTATACACTTAGAAATATATGTTTATATTTGTATGTATACCATATTTTTCCTTCAATCACCTAGGTATACTGGTAAACAGAAAGAAGAATTTTTATCGAGACAGTATTAAGTAGATATTTCATCCTACATTAATAACATTGACATACATGTACACGGGGAATTCAGTGATATTTGCAGGCTAAAATATCACAGTAAATTGTGTCTTGATTGTATCCACATTCTACACAATTACCATGTATTCAGATGATATTATTTCAGAATGAGCCATGAACCAAGGAAATGTGATTTATACACCTGTGGTTTGCACAAGCAACATTGTGATAGATTTCCTGAAATACAGTCTTAGACTGGTCTCCATCTATTCTGTTAGACTCCTCCCCATGAATAATTCTGTCTTGAACTTTCAGCTATTAGGCTTGTCAATAGCAAAGCAGAAATGTTCCCAGAATCCAACTCTCTAATTACATGTTGCATTATTTCGCCCAGCTAATGGCTTCAAACACAACCCATGAATGGAGGAAAATTAAATAAAACTAGTGTTAACACATACTATGCCAAAAGCTAAAATTAAACCATTATTGTCAACATTGAATAAATTATATTGGGTATTGGGTAACCAATAAAAGGACCCAATAGAGGGTATTGTTGCAATGCATTTTTTACCATTTTTTTCTTAAACTGTCTGTCATAAGGAATCTCAGATATAAAGAAAAAGACAGCTGATTCTCCTACCTGTTGCTCAGGAGAGACCCCAGCAACATCAAGCTGTCCTCCATGTTGGCGATGATTTCTGATGTACTATCTCCTCGCAAGAGGAGTTCTCCACGGGTTTTAAAGCTGCCAAATGTGAATGTTTTGTTGTCCCACTCATTAATGACTTGCTTGAGCTTTTGTTCAATGTCTCTCTCTTTCACTGCACTGATACAGATGTCCTGGCAAAAAGGCAAGCTCTTATTTTACTATATAAAAATATAAGTCCTTCTCTTACAGTCCAGGTTCAGCAGAAATCCTAGCCTCACTATTTGGTTTCTTTCTATGTATAAATACTTATATTTCTGGTCCAAAATTCAAAACAATAAAAGTATATGAATATAGAGATTTAGATGTCTGGAGAGAGATGAGGGTAAAGATATGCCCAAAGACCAGAACCTTAATTCATACAATTTCCCACCAAACTATTTCTGAAGGAACAGTGGCGGAAAATATATATATTTTTTTTGTATTTGCCATTGAGCTTGTGTGCTCACCTGGTAGAGACAGAGAGGGAGGGGAGAAAGTAAGAAAGCACACCCCCACGGGGTGGTCACACTGCAATCTCTTCTCCTCTGCTGCTGCTTCTTTTCTAGACCTTGGGGATGCACACACATGCTCACATATTTTTCAAGCTACAGAGTCCAACTTTATGGTTGGCAATGTGGAATCCATCCACCTTCAGCACCATATCATGGGCTGGCCCCACAATAACCTTTTTAATTTTGAAACTTGAATCACAGAACCAAAATGCAATGTGTTTCTGATTTACCGCTAAAGTCAACTGAATGCTGTGAGAGAGGAAGAAATCAGTATTTTCCCATGTCTCTGGTCACTTTCCCCATTTCCTCTGAAGACTCATCTTCTGCTGGACCCTCAGTCAAGTCAAGTTTTACCCTCATCTCTCTCTCACTTCCTCCCCTCTCTCGGTTGGGGTGGGGTGCTCATCTACATCCATGCATTCAGCAACCTTCTGTATCTCCAGACAAGACCCATTTCCCCTTGCCTACTGGGCTACTCTGCCTGGATGTTTGAAGGGAACCCAAAATACAACCTGTAAAACATCAAATTTGAGACCTGCAGTTGGTGTAATGGCTATGTTGTTGGACTCCCACGTAGTTGACCGTGGTTCAAGTCCTGGACCGGGTGTCTTAAACTCACACCACGCACATATGTGTGTGTGCCCAAGATCCCTAGAGGAGAATGGAGGAGAAGGGATTGCAGTGTGGCCATCCCCCTGGGGGGTGATTTCTTGTTTTCTGTCTCTCTGTCTCTCTCTGTATTTCTGGCGACTGCATGCACTTTAACGCAAAAACCTTTCAAAAAAAAAAATCAAATTCATGCCAAAATCAAGCTCACGACCTTCACACCCTGGTACCCAATATGACCCCTCCACTATCCCTATCTCAATGACAAGCACTGTACCCAGCTAGATCTCTCATCAGGAAACGTCGGGTTTATCTGTAACCTCTCCTCTTCTTTCTCCTACCACATGTCCTCCATCACTAAATACTGCCCAGGTTTATCTTCTAAAAATCCTTCTAACCTGTTCTCCCCTCCCAGTTTTGCTACCTCCCCTCTCTTTTTTTAAGTTTTTTTTTTTTTTTGAGCTAAAAATGTAGGCCCCCAGTAGGGTACCCACACCACTATCTACCCCAGCCTCAGACAGCCTGGATCACGGGCACATATGTACTCATGCAGCATGTACAGGGAGGCATCAGGACATGCACCAGGACCTTCCCATGCAGATTCAGTAGTCTTACTGCTACTTCCAGATGCTCATGACCTCCCCTCTCCCCACACACCATTGTCTCTTGCCTGGGTCACTCTTATAATCTCTCAGTTTTCCAATCATCCCCAGCCCTGACCCTTTCCTAGTCTTTCTCCACACAGCTACCAGGATGCTCTTTACAAAAATGCAAACCTAACATCCACTGCTCAAAACACATCTCCTGAATGGCTCCCCATTTCTCAAGAGACTGAAATCAATAATGTATTCTAGGATTATTCCACCTCACTGGCCTCAGCTTCCTCCTCTCTCATCGCCTGAATAGTCCAGCCACATGGACCTCCTGGTTCCTCAGACACTCTCCAAAACCCTCCATACATGGCACTCCATTCAGCTGGCATGGTCTTCTTTGCACATTTTAAGGCCCTCTCCACCCACCACATAACCATACCCCCTTACCCAGCCAGTCCGCACCAGCAGCCCAGCCTTCTCTAACCTTGTCCCTCCCAGACAAGCCAAACCCCTTCTCTATTGCAGTCTCACAGAGCAGCACACTTGTCCTTCAGGGGTACTTATCACTATTTGTAATTATGCCTCTATTTATAGCTATTTAACTACACTAATTATTTAATGATCTATGAATGCAGGAATGCGCCTTTATGTCCTCTGTGCCATGGTAGGCACTCAGTAAACCT
This sequence comes from Tupaia tana, assembly GCA_026018925.1. NCBI lineage: Eukaryota > Metazoa > Chordata > Mammalia > Scandentia > Tupaiidae > Tupaia > Tupaia tana. The sequence goes on from JAKSZU010000006.1 coordinate 11,314,503, forward strand.
TTGCTGGAGGAATTAATGGCTGAATGCCAGTACAAGAGTTTCAACTGTCTGAACGTGGTTTGCTGGTACAACATCCCATAATGTCACAATTTTATCAAATAAATCCCACTTTTACCAAATAAACTCCAGTTTTCTGCTACATCGCACTGTCCATCAACTGTACCTCTATTTCCTCCTTGTATGTCAGAAGCGGCGCCTCCATGATATTTTTCAACTTGAAGCTTTCGTTCCCCACATCCAGACTGTGCCCAGTGAGAGTGGCTATCCTCTCCCAGTGTCTCTCCATCATGGCTTTACTGGACATGTACTCCAGCAGTGGGCAGCACTCGCTGAAATCATCGATGGTTTTCTTCAGGTCCAAAAACGCCTGCCAGTCCTTCAAGGCCCGGGGCAGCTTCCGACACCTGCAGAGGGAAACCAACATGAGACACAAGCCTAGGCCTCTCCAGTCCGAGATCTTCTGCCAGCATTTCTATAAAAACAGTATTTTCCTACCCCATTTTAAATCTTATGATTCAGAAGCTATCTCTTAATACAATATATTGCCTTTAATATTACAGAAAATTGCTCCTCCTGATCAGGAAAGATTTTTTTCCCCCATCCCTCATAACAATTACCTAGATAAAGGTGTTATTTTAAAGGATAGAGGCATCTTTCAATTCAATTCAAGGCTACAAACAAATATGGAGGACTGACTTACTAAGTACCAAGTTCAGCATAGCATATGAGACTGTCAACCAAAATAAACAAATGGCCCTCCATTTTCTTTGGATTCAACACTTAAGAAAATGTAGAACACAGGAGGAGGGGGGATATGGAGGAGGGTGAGAGAGAGGGAATCGAGGGGGAAAAGAAAGAAACAAAACATTTAAGGGACATAAAAACAGAAAAGTGTCCGTTGATGTTAACGTGTATGGTAATGTCTTTGAACCAATATACAGTGTATTCATGATGGAAAATTTCATCTGGTATACTGTAATGAAACACAGTGGTTGAATGTTAAAAAAATTAATAAAATAAATAAAATCTAATGTAGAAAAATTAAGAGGCATTTGTTTTTAATCCAGGAAATCACTAACACTAACTTCAAATGTTTTCAAGTGTCGTGTAAATAAAGATCATCTCCCTCCAGGCTATAGAAAAGCCTTGACTCAGTTCATCCAGTTTATAATGTAGAATGTGCCTGTCTCACTGTATACACACCAGTGTAATTAATAAATAGCACCTGACAATGGTGATGTCAACAACAACGTGGCCATATGAGCATTGCAAAAATCTGGGGTGAAAAGAGAACTCAGCTGCCTGTTAACAAAGACAGCCTTTGAAGTTCCATAGCTTGCTAACCATTTCACTTCTCACCTGTTCTGAAATTCTAGGAGTTCGTTGTTGATTTTTTCAATGTTCACTTCTGACCAAAGGATATCATGGTAACTATTCACAGTTTCTATGACATTGTTGTACAAGGAGTATATTTTCTGCAGAAGATTTAATTGCTTCTTTATTTCAAGAAGCTGGGGATACTGTGTGACTGGAAGGCCAAAAAGCTCCTCTCCTCCTGTGTAGGTGATGTATTTCCGATAGATATTATCAAATTGATTCTAACAAAAGCAAAGTAAAAGTTCATTAGCGTGACATTCATGAACAAACAGGTGAGTAAAAAATAAAAATTTGCAAAAAAGCAAGTATGTACAGTCTCTGGACACATGTAAATAGGAGGACTAAAATGGATATATTAAAATTATAGACACCACTCCCCACCGAAAGCACACCACATGGCATTTGTTAAATGTGAGCACCTACCATGTGCCACTACAGGTCTTTTTATCTGTGAGGTTATGTCTTTAAAATCCAGCAAGTGTTTTATCATTTAGATCTGGACAATGAAAAGATTACCTGGAACATGAGAAGCCTGTCACTGGCTTCCTGGGGTTTCAAGTCGCTAGCCATTGGTCCATTCTGAACAAAAGGTTAAAATAAAGTGAGGTGCTTACACACAAAGTACATGAACATCACAGTTAACTTATATACCTGTCACATGCATGATAGGAAACTCAGGTTTTTTTTTTTATTTCTAATAAAAAGTCCTCAGAAAATAACTCATTTAGAAATATTGTTCAAGTCTATAAAACCAAGTTGCTGCCATACTTTGCATAAGTTGAGAAACTTTTAAAATTGATGATATGATTGATTTGTTCCTTAGGTGACAGAGGCAAAGGAGTGCCAATGCTTGTTCTGTGAGAAGCACACACAGGGGCTGGATGGTAGCAAAGCAGTAAGGAATGCTCTGTGAGGCAGACGCGTGTGAGAAGTTTCCAGGTTCATGGTCAGAGATTCTGGCTGGCTGAGACGGGATGGATTGCAGAAGCATCTCTCTCCTGTGCACATACACTCATGCAAGGAAAAAATAAACATTAAAAAAAATAATAAGCACACAGTGCCAGCCAACAGTTGATGATTAAGGCAACTGGATCCCACATGGCCAGCTGCACAGTTGGAGTCCTGAACCCTGCAGTTTGAAAAACACAGGGCATGTGTGTGTGTCCGCGGATCTAGAAAGGGACGCTGGAGCAGAAGGGACTGCAGTGTGACCATCCCAAATGGGGAGTGCTTTCTCACTTTCTCTCTCTCTCTACAGCAAGTGCATGCTCCCTCTAGCAAAGTAGAGAGAAAAAGAGAAACAGCACATGCAATGTTTGATTTTGAACTGAAATGCCCGTGTCATAGAACTCACAGGTTTTACCGCCCCAATAGTTCTTTATCAAATGACTTATCATCTTAAAATTCCAGTCAGGATTGACTGCATTAGAATGCCTTAAATATGGGGATTTCTGTGCTTCCTCATCCCTGAAGTTAGTACAGAGGTCCAATCTCCTAACTTCATTAGTTCCGTGGTTTGTTGTCTTTTGCTCTGTTATTGTAATGCTCAACAGAAATACTGAGACTGGGTGATTTACAAGGAAGAGAGTTCTGTTTGATTCCTGATTCTAGTGGCTGGAAAGTCCAAAAGCGTAAGGCGGCAGCAGGGGGTCCCCCTAGTGCTATGTCACAGCATAGCCAACAAAAAAGCGGAAGGTAGTCGTGTGCCAAGAGTGACAAAACACAGTTCCCCATTCACTTGGTCCCTCCCACGCCACCAGGAGATCAGACAGTGCCCTCCCTGTAGGCCCTCATCTTAAAGGTCTCCCCACTGCCCACAGCATCCTGCTTCTAGCTCGTGGGTACACATCTTACCTACACTCTCCATATTTCCCTCTGTGGCATATTAAAATCGGGTGGAAATGGATCTCATCACACAACATATTCTTACTCCCATATATGTGTTTAAAACATGGGTTCCACGTGGACAGCATTTTCTTGTCCGCACCTAAGGCTGTCAGCACCAAAGGCAGTGCCTGATACATGCTGGTGCTCTGCATTATTTGTCAAACTAAGAAATGCTGTAGAAGGCAAGCCCTGCAGCCTCGTGGTTAAGGGATCCAGATCCCAAACGGCTGAATCCCAGCCCTGACAGTTTAAGGAACATACCGGGCATGTGTGTATGCGTGACCAAAAGCCCAAAGAGAAGGAAAAATGACGGAGAAGGGATTGCTGCCAGACCATGTCCCACCAGGAGGTGTTTTCTCCCTCTCTCTAGGTCTCTCTGTCTCTCTGGTAAGCATGTACACCCTCTGAGAATTTTTTTTTTTTGGAGAGGTTTTTCCTGTAGGGCATGTGCACTTGCCAGACAGACAGAGAGAGACAGAGAGACAGGAAGCGAGAAATCACCGCCCAGGGGGGGATGGCCACGCCACAATCCCTTCTCTCCATTCTCCTCTCGGGATCTTGGGCACGCACGCACACGCGCCTGGCATGAGTTTAAGCCACCGAGTCTGGGACTCAAACCACAGTCGACTACGTGGGAGTCCAGCGACATAGCCATTATGCAACTGCTGGTCTCAACCCTCAGAAATTTTTAAAAGGCTGTAAAAGAATGACTGTTATAACAATATATGAATAGTATTTCTCTGCACAGATTTAGAATCCTATCAAATAACTTCCGTAACAGAACAATGATACAAATCAACAACACTTTTTAACTTATTCATTTTCTGTTAAAATTATTCTGGATAGATGCTAAAAGAAAGGGATTGTGAAAGGAAATGTTGCCCTCCTGAAAATAAAATTCCCATTTCTAAGAAATTCATGAAATTTGACGCATAATTTTTAAACAACTACAATTTTGCATGCTCCATTCCTTCTCCTACCACAAAGCAGACAGACAAAGCCAGAGCCATACCAAATCATAGTCCAGATAAAACTGATGGCAGTCCTGGAGGAAGACCTCCACGGCACCAATAAGCTCTTTCCTGAAGCTGGGCTGCAGTGAGACTAGTTCGTTCTGAACTTCACTGGCCCGGGCCAACAACTTCTCCCAAGCATAATGCAGTGTGTCAACTTTGTCCATCTCTTCTTTTGCTATCAGAAGTCCATATTTGTTAAGCAAGGCATAAGACTCCTACACAAAAGAAGAAAAATCTAATTTTTGCCAGTCAGATCTATAAACCTACACACAGTCATTTACCAAAGCAATAGAATGAAAAAGACAAACACGACAGTGAAACCAACCTGAGATTTCTAGTTATTCTGCCCGAAAATTATGAGAGCTTAAATGAGCGACTGAGTCACTCAGCTATAGCACCCTCATCAGTAAAATGAGAAAACTGGGCCAGCTTGTGGCGTGGTGGTTAACGTGGCTGGATCCCACGTGGCTGACTGTGCTGCCTGAGTCCCAGACCTAGCAGCTTGAAAATCATGCCAGGCGCGAGTGTGTGCATGACCGATATCCCAAGAGGAGAATGGAGAATGGATTACAGTGTGGGCATCACCCCCAAGGGGTGATTTCTCATTTTCTTCTCCCTCTCCCTCTGTCTCTCTCCAGTAATTGCACACACCCTGTCACAAATTTTTAAAAATAATAATAATGAGAAAATTCTCTGACTACTTCACAGAATAGTTGTGAGCATCAAAAAATATCATTTGAGAGCTGGCCTTGTGGCACTAGTGATTAAAAGAACCAGAGTCCACATGGTTGACCACAGTTCAAATGCCAACCCTGGAGACCCGAAAAACAACTGGGCACTTATGAGTGTATGCCCAAAATTCCGACAAAATGAGACACAGGAGAAGGGATTGTACTATAACTGACCCTCAATGGGGAGTGTTTTCTACTCTTTCCTTTTCTCTGTTTCTCTGCATCTCTCTGGCAAGTGTACACACCCTCTGAGAACTAAATGTAAATATATGATATATATACATATATATATCATTTTAAATGCACTTTTAAAACTATAAAACATTATACAAATAAAATATATTTTTACTTAGGTCCCCAAATTATGTTTGAAGACCACAAAATTATATTAAGTAAATAAATAATTATATTAAGTAAATAACAAGCATAAAAAGACTTCTAACATTAGAACAACAAAATGAATCAAGGTTTTAACTCTGTCCCGTTCTCCTTTGTTGATAAGAGGCTCCAACGGTCAGTCATGAGGGGTGTCGTCTAATTAGAACCCAAGCCACACCATTGCCCTTGGCAGGACCCATCCTGAACTCAAAGACTAAGATGAGGCATAGGTTGGTTTTCATGAAGAAGGATTTTCCCTACATATCCCTGGCCTCTTTTCCACCATTACGCCACTGCAGGACAGGTGGAATGAGTACATGATTACTGATTTGGAAGAAAAATGTTGACTTTGGCAAGTACAGCCCGGCGCCCTCTCCCTCCTCTTCCTTTCTCCTCAGAGGCATGCTTGTGGTCTGCACCCCAATATCAGAAACTGGAGAGAGGTAACAAACCCAGAGACTTGTTTCTTTCTAAAGCTGCCTCTGATGGAGGAGGAAACACAATAATCCTGAGCTTTTGTGTTGTTAACTCAGTGTGTGTGTGTGTGTGTGTGTGTGTGTGTGTGTGTGTGTTTGGGGGAGGAACAGCGGAATAATCAGAGTGACATGCTAGATCATATCCTCCAAACTATGCTATAGTGATAAAGGCTGCACTTTGACCCTCACTACTTAAGCCTACTTTGTCTTAACCCCCAGATGGGAAAGGACACAACTGTCAGTTACTGTTCCTCCTTGTCAAACTCCAGGGACTCACCTGCGCCCACACAAAGAAGAGGCTCTTAGCTGTGATGTATGAATTGCCGAGAAGAACCTGGGTGAAAATGTGTCATGGCCTGTGCCACGTTCACTGCCATGTGAATTTTTTTTTATTAATTTCAAGGGATATAGAAAATGTAAGATGAGGGTCTGATTCGGACCATCAGAGTGTCTAAGTCCAGACATTCAAATTACATGTGGTGAGAGGAGAATTTTACTACATCTGGAATTTTTTAATATTACAACCATACTAGTCTCATTTAAAACAATAAACACAGTGACATGCTCCAGATAATATGCTTTCATCTGGAAAGGACGGCATGACACAGAACAGAAACAAAAGTGACGTGCCATCCTGATCGAGTCACATAGCTTCTTTGACTCTCAGTTTCATTGTGTGTAAATTGGGGCCTGTCGTAGAGATAAAATGAGTTAATGCAGGTGTGGACACCCTTGGCACCCACCAAGCCGTGTTTACCAGCTGGTATTCCCACTCCCAGCAACTGAGAACATTGGCTATATAGGCCACTGCTGTCACCTTCCCTGGAAAACTGTCCTTACGTGACTGGGAGCTTCCTCGTGGGGAGATGACGATCACTGACCCACTGACTAGGAGTACAAAGGGAAGTCCCCCTTACATCAAGGTAGAACCAATCATGTGCTGCAATTCATGCTCTCCACTGGATGAGGTTTAAGTTAGTCTACAGTTGAGATGACATCATTACATAGTTTTTGTCCCATCTTTTCCTATTCCCATCACTCCCTTCTCCCATGAGCACTCATCAATAAATCACTTACAAAACCCTCATTTCAGACTCTGTGCTAGAGACCTTTGATAACATGCAAAGGATGAGAACTTCTCATGGAGATAAACTATAGGAGTTAGATACCTTTATCACTGAAATGACTACTTGTAGGTTTAGTGTCCATTTCTAACTCCGAGCCAGGCTTGGTCAATAGTTCAGTTAATAGCACCCGACATCTGGAACCATGTCCGAATTGAACGTATGATCATTGCTTACCTCAATGGGTCCTACTTGCATGTCAATAGGGATCTGCTGCTCCCTGATTTCCTTTAGGGTAGCCATGGCAATCCGAATGTCATCTAGGTCTTTGATCTGACGATTCAGTTTCTTACTGAATTCTTCAACAAGCGTAAAAATGCTTTCCATCTCACTTCTGTACTTCTTGTGACAGTGGCGGCCAATGACAACCATCCAGGCCTTTGTCTCAGCACTCAAAGCAAACTTCAAGTCAGCTGCAAAACCCGAATGTCCACTTCAGTTTGCAGCCCTTGAATCTTGAAAAGACTCAGTGCTTCTAGTCACTAACGGTAATTACTTGGTAGCTTACAGCCACTTAACACATGTGAAAAATCAAACTGAAAAGCAAACATACTAATAAATGTTTTCCTAATTATTATATATTCATTCATTTTACAAGGCTTGTTTTTACAACAATTTAAAACATACTTCAAAGTTCATTTCAAAATGCTAAAAAAAGGATATATCAACACCCTCTGAACTATGCCTCAAATGTTTTTTTATTAAAGAAATCGTCATTTTTAATTGCAAATACATCAAACTCATTCCCTTTCTCTGAATTAGTCTTTATTTTCAAGATCTAGTAGCAAAGTGTTCAAAATAGTCCAAAATAAATAATTATCCAGAAGGGAATTAAAAACAAATCTACAAATGGGTCTTAAAGCTTGAGGCCCATAAAAGAAAAGTCAATCTTTAAGATAGCTAGAACTCACTAGAATACTAATCTAGGCAATGAGACAGAATAATGCTGTTGAATTTCTATGACTGTCTGAAAGAAAACGAACCAACCTGTGTACAGAGCAATGGAACCCACACAGATATATTCAGGTTCAGCATTAATTTCCTGCTGTAGGTTTTGGAAGTAAAGAATCTGGGATTCAAATTCAGAAAGCAAGGGGTTTTTCATTATAAATGTCATAATAGTTTCTTCTTTCTCTTTTTGCCAAATGTGATTGTAGCATTTGAAGCAATCCATGGATGTAATAACTTCCTAAAACACGAATAACAGATATGTGCTGAAAAGCAAAAATCTGAAATAGCATCATGATATAAATATTTGCCAACTGTTGGTGGCTCCCACAGCTTTATTAAAATGTTTAATTGGCGAGCTGTGTGATTAATTAGAAATGCCACAGAATTGGGACTACATAAAATAATATGGACAGTTTCACTGTTATCATCTCTAGTCAAAAAGGAGAGGTGTGGTTTCTAAAAACTAAACCAGTGACCATGAAGATCATTGTGGACACGGCTCTCTTGAGTAAAGTTTGACCTTAGGTCAAAAAAACACAGCATAAGGTCATGCCACATGGAAAGTGCACAGCATGACCTAATCTTTGTGTGTTTTATGCTTGTTGCCGTACTTTAGCACACTCAACTGTTGTTACACCACCTTCCACCAACTTCCTTTCACCTCTTTGTAAGGAAGGTCTGTAATGACCTGAGTGTTATTAGGCAAGTGAATATTAAGCATAGGTCCTTCCATGATCCTGACTGACTGGAAGGTTGAAGGAGGGTCTGCAGAGTGGCAAGACCCTATTGGGGTGTGTGCGTGTGTGGGTGTATGTGTCTCTCTCAAGAAATAAATAATTGAATAAATAAATAGACTAACTTAAAAAAGAGAGAGTGAGTTAACAGGTCTTAGTAACAATATGGAACAATTTTTTTAAGAATTATTTACTGGGGACCAGCAGTTAGCATAATGGCTATGTCGCTGGACTCCCAGGTACTCAACCACGGTTCAAGTACAGGACCTGGTGGCTTAAACTTACACTAGGCGCATGTGCATGCATGCCCAAGATCCCGAGAGGAGAATGGAGGAGAAGGGATTGTGGCATGGCCATTCCCCCTGGGGAGTGATTTCTCACTTTCTGTCTCTCTGTCTCTCTCTGTCTTTCTGGAGAGCACACGTGCCCTATAGCAAAAACCTCTCCAAAAAAAGAATTATTTATTGTTGTATTTATTATTTTTTTCATTTGATTAGAGAGAGGTAGGGGATAGAGGAGAGAAGTAAGAAAACAAGCTGCCAGGTCTGAGTCTCAAACCATGGTCAGTCATGTGGGAGCCCAGCACCTTAACTGCCACCCCATCTGCTATCCCCAGTAGATATTTTTTTTAAAAAAATAATTATTTTCTTTAACTTAATTTACTAATTTATTTTAATTTTGATGAGAGAGGGAAAGAGCAAGAGAGTTAGAGTGATAGAGAGAGAGAGGGAAAGTGAGAAAGCAAGCCGCCAGGTCTGAGACTCTAACCATGGTCAGCCATATGGGAGTCTAGCACCCTTAACCACCATACCACCTGCTGGCCCCAGACCCAGTAGATTTTTTAAACAAAAGATGACATCAGCATTCACATCAGCATTCTTAGTCTTTTTGACTACAATTATAGATTTTCTTAAATGAAAGAGGAAAGTTTAGAGAAGTTAAGATTGGAAAGAAAAATCAACCTGAATTTATATCCATGTCCAACACAAGTTTATATAGCTAATACCAACATTTTCATTATTCTCAGTCTTATCTGATTTCTATGGGGCTATATGCACACACGTTTATCTGATAAGGTTTGCTATACTGTACAAATAAAAAACTGACTGCAAATCTTCTTCTATTTCAAATCTACCAGTACCACTGATTTTTTGAAGGTGAATTGCAATACCAGTCTGATTTGTAGTTGGAATACATTAGATTTTTTCTTTCACATTTTTAAATTAACATTTAATCACTGTACATCTTTACAGCATACAATTTTTTCACTTGACTTAAAAGAAGAAGTTAGGGTCCAGCAGGTGGCATAGTGGCTAAGGCGCTGGACTACCACATGGCCAACTGCAGTTTGAGCCGCAGACCAGCAGCTTGACAATCATGCCAGGCACATGTGTATGTGTACCCAAAACCACAGAGGGACAATGGAGGAGAAAGGACTTGAGATGGCTGCCCCTTCTGGGGTGATTGCTCACTTTCCCTCTCTCTGCCTCTCTCTGTTTCTCTCCAGCGATCACACACACCCTATGGCAAAAAAAAAAAAAAAAAAAAAAAAAAAAAAAAAAAAAAACTTTAAAAAAAGAAGAAGAGTTTAAATGTATTAAACAGAACACAATATGAAAATAGCAATAATAATCTTTTTTCATCTTACAATCTGCAAAGAAAGATCTTCAGTTAAGCAATGACTGAGGCCATGTAAGATAGCATTAGCGGCTCACCAAAGGCAGCAGGTGAGAAGCATAGTGCGTGCAGGACCAGCTTGTGATGTGCAGCTTTGCAAAGGTACATGTGGAGAGCAAAGAACCCTGACGCCAGGCTCTTGACATACCTTTTTGGTGGAGTTGATGATTGTGCTAAGCACAGAGACTAATTTTACAATCTCTTTGTTCTCAGAAACATTCTTATAATAGTTCTTGGTTTGCACAGGAATAGGTAAGTTTACAGATGCTATCTCAAAGGTATCTAAAAAGAAAAAAAGAAAGAAAAGAAGTTGGGAGCGTTTATATGAACAGCACAGAAACATACTTTAAAAAGATGAGATTAATGACAAATCAAGGACATCTAAAAACATTCTTTTTAATAAAAGCAATGAAAATCATAGAAAAATTGTCAATATTAACTTTTCAGGACTTTTGAGATTAAACAGCTTGCAACAATCTATAAAATGTTTATTCAAGAAAAAAAAATGCTGAATCTCAGTAACAACAAGATCTCAGCAAGTTTTGTGATATTTTAACCTGGCCTAGACCCATTGACCCTCTCTGGTTCTATTGAAGCTTTTGAAAAAGAGCAGCCTTGCCACACTGTTAGCCGTAAAAACTACTAGCATATTGGAAGGGTCAGATTAGGTTCAGAGCTCCTCAGAAAACTCCACAGAATTGTCACAATTTGGAGGTGAGATGGTGATATAGTGGTAAAACAAAACACTCTGGAAAGCAATCCAAATGGGAAGGTTCTCAAGTCAGGTCTGGAGTCCTCCCTGAGAATATCAGGCACACTCTTCTCTGTGCGTCTGAGCTGGCTGAAGCGGAAGGACGATCACGGCACCAAGACTGTTAGGGGCTCGCTCGCTCGCTCTCTCTCTCTCTCTCTCTCTCTCTCTCCCTGTCTGAAAGGAATAAATAAATAAACCAATAAATCAACAACCTTTTTCAAAAAAAGATTTTTAGAGAGACAAGAAATATGTATTATTTTTTTTTAATTGTCACTATTTGACCAGTGTGGAAGCTCCCTGGAAAAGTATAGCTCAAAGAGTTTCTCTTTATTTGAGTGAAGAAAAAGAAGCTTTTCCCAAAACATTTGTCAAAAAATAATCAGCAATACTTGTTTAACTTCACAGCTGCCTGAGGCAATATTAGTGGAACAAACTAGAGACTGACCAAAAATGAGAATGGAATGAGAAATGAGGTGTCCACAGAAGGCACTGCAAAGCCCTGTCACTTCTGGCTGCACTTGGGCCTTGCACAACCAGTAGGTAGAAGCAATTAAGCTGCCTGAGTTTTCAGGGTACACCAACATACATGCAGAGTCCCTAGGCAGAAGATGGATGACTTACTTGCTCAGAGTGTTAAAGGAGGTCTTTATGTAATCATCAGTTGACCACTGAACCAACCCAGAGAAGACTACAGAAGCTGCAGACCACAGAGAAAGCAGATTTTACAGAACTAGTCCAGTAATGTCAGTAAGAAAAAACAGTAGCAATAATAAACCCTGGGACTGTGGAGAATCAGATTTTCAGAGTTGACATATTACAGCCCTCAAAATATCTGATGTTCTTTCTATTTTCTTAATTTTCATTTCATTATTTATTTATTTCCCTCTACATTTTTTTATTGCCAATGGGCACATGTGCTTTTCAGAGAGACAGACAGAGAAACAAAGAGAAAAAAAAAAAAAAAAAAAAGAGGGAGAAAGCACCCCCTTTGGAATGTGGTCATGCCATAATCCTTTCTCCTCCATTTCTCCAACCCATCAAAATTTTGTGCACAGATCCACACATGCTGTTTTCCAAGGGACAGGGGCCAGGACTCAAAAAAGAGTCAGTCATGGAGGATCCAGCTCCCACCCGCAACCCTACAGGGCTGGACCTAACATGCTGTTTTCAACAACAAAAAATAATTACAGCACACACACCCAGAAAATAGTGCCAATGCATCATAATAAAAGCAGTCACTAGAAATTATATATGGGGAAACTCAGACATTGCACTTAGTAAAGATTTTTTATCAGTTACTAAAAATATATTGAAAGAACTACAGAAATTGCCTAAAGAATTAAAGGAAAGTATAAGAATAATGTCTCACAAGATAGAGAATATCGCTAATGGGACAGAAATATAAAAAAGAACAAAGGGTCACTCAGCATATTAGTTAAGGTATCTGGATCTGCATAGCTAGCTGCATGGTCTGAATCCTGGAATCAGTGGCTTGAGAAGCATCCTAGGCACATCTGCGTCATGCCCAAAATCCCAAGAGGAGAATGGAGGATAAGGGATTGTGGCATGCCACCCCACCCCCCATTGGGGAATTTCTCGCTTTCTCTTCTCTCTCCCTATTTCTCTCTCTCTTTCTCTCTCTCTCTCTCTCTCTCCAGAAAGCACACATGCCTATAAAAAACAATGGAATGCAAACCTAAATATAAGCGCTAAAACCACAAACTTTTCAAAAATATGTAAATCTTCCTGACCTTAGGTTAGGCAATAGTTTCTTAGATTCAAAATCAAAAGCACCAAAAGAAAATGTAGCTAAATAGGACTTTAAAAAATTAAAACTTTTGGGGCTAGCAAATGGCATAGTGATTGAGGGACTGGACTCCCACATGGCCAAACATGATTCAAGTCCCTAACCTTAACCTAGCACCTTTCTCTCTCTCTCTCTCTCTCTCTCTCTCTCTCTCTCTCTCTCTCTCTCTCTCTCTCTCTCTTTCTCTCTCTCTCTCTTGTGCACTTGCCCTATAGAAGATTAAAATAATAATAATAATATATAAAATTATATGACTTTTTTAAAATTATATCTTATTTTTCAAAAGATATCATTAAGAAAGTGAAAAGACAACCCACAGAAGAAAATATTTGTGATGTATACATCTAATAAAAGATTTATATTCAGAATATGTAAAAAACTTACAATCTTATGACACAATAATAAAAAGACAAATAACCCAATTTTTTTAAATATGGGCAAAGAATCTGAATAAATATTTTTCCAAAGAATATACACAAATGGGGGGGGGGCCAGCAGGTGGCATGGTAGTTAAGACACTGGACACTCCCACATGGCTGATCACAGATTCAGTCCTGGACCTGGTGGCTTACTTTCTCACTTTCCTTCTCTCTCTCTCTCTGTCTCTCTCTGGTCAAATTAAAATAAATGAATAAATAGATTGAATTAAATAAATAAATCTTTAAAAATAAAAAGAAGATACACAAATGGTTAAAAAGCATAATAAAAGATTCTCAATGTCATTAGTCATTAGGGAAATTCCAGTTAAAACCACAATAAAATATCACTTCATGGGACCAATGGATAAAGTAGTGGTTGTGTCACTGCATTCCCGTGTTGCCCACCGTGATTAGAGTCTTGGACCCAGTGACTTGCAGCTCATGCAGAGCACATATGAGTGTGTGCCCAAGATCCCAAAAGGAGAATGGAGAAGGGTTTGCTGCATGGCCATCCCCCCTGGGGGGTGATTTCTCGCTTTCTGTCTCTCTGTTTCTCCAGTGAGCACACATGCCCTATAGCCCTTCACATCCACTGGAATGATTCTTATCAAAAGGCAGGCAATCAGGACCAGCAGATGGCATAGAAGTTATGCTGCTGGACCCCTACATGACCAACCACAGTTTGAGTCCTGAAACAGGTGGCTTGAAAATCACACTATGTGCCGAAGATCCCAGAAGGAAAATTGAGGTGAAGAGATTGCAACATGGGGGACCAGCAATTGACGTAATGGCTGTGTTGCTGGACTCTCGTGTTGTCAACCATGGTTCGAATCCTGGACCTGGTGGCTTAGAGTCATGCCGGGCACGTGTACATGCATGCCCACGATCCCAAGAGGAGATTGGAGGAGGAGGGATTGAGGCATGGCTATCCCTCTGGGGGGTGATCTCTCACTGTCTCTCTGTCTCTCTCTTTCTGGCAAGCGCACGTGCCCTATAGCAAAATAAAAATATAAAAATAAATAAGTAAATAAATAAAATTAAAATTAAATAAAAATAAATAAATAAAATAAAATAAAAAGAGACTGTGACATGGTCATATCCCTTGGAGGGTAGGGGGAAATTCTCACTTTTCCTCTCACTGTCATTGTCTCTCTCTGTGTCTCCTGTTAGCACACTTGCCCTAAGGGAAAAACCACTTATTTAAATTAGAAAAAAATAGAGGCAGGCAATAACTGTTGGTGGGAGTGGAGGTGAAACAAACCCTCCTACATTGTTGGTAGGAAAGTAAAATAGTATGATCACTTCAAAAAAAAATTTGGCAGGTTCTTCTGAACTTGAAAATTTATGACTGTACCTATTTTGAGTTTAGAAAATTCTGAATTTTAAACTATTTAAAGAAGTATATCCGTGTTTCCAAAAATACTGTATGAAATTAAAATTAATACAAAAATAACATATATTCCTTTGCCTTAACAAATACATGAAAAATGTTGTAAACTGTAAAGTTGTTTTGAGCTATCTTTGATGTCTTCCATTACATTGTTTTAAAGAGAAATTTGCCTCAGTTTCTTTGTCATAGTTGATATATCATCTCAGGGGTGATGAGCACTAACAAAATTATACAGGGTCTGTTGTTTGTGAGATTGATTTCAAAGGAGTATATGGACTGAAGATACTTAATATTATCAGCAACTTGGATATCTGGAGTTTCCTAAATTTACAGAATACAAATAAAATCATGGCACATACAGCCAAAGTCACAGCATGTTATCAAAACAGGATAAATAATAAGTAAAATATCTTTTAAATTAAGGAAATAATCATTTGTGATGATAGCAGGTTTTTCTCTAAGCTATAAAATTAAAATCTTTCTTCCTCCTAATTCTCATCATTAGATTGGATAGGAAATCAGTGGTGCAACCCAGACTTCACCCTTCTGACCCCAAGATCTAGCCAGGACAAGCCAATCACACCCCATCTACATTGAGTCCCTTTCAGGGACTAGGATAACTGAAGATTTTCTGCCCAGATTCACCCTCCTGACTCCAAGATCTAGCCAGGATCAGCGTAATCCTCAAGTCCCACAAAATCTGTTGTACAAAGGAGAAAAAACGGTACTGCTAAGAGATTCCAGGTCACCTCATCCTACACACCTCTGAGTGCTTAAATTTAACTCCAAAAATTAGAAAAAAAATGTATAATCTATCAAATGACCAGAAACCACCACAGAGACACAAGAAATATGAGAAATCAAGAAAATATCTCTCCCCAAAGGGAAAAAAATAACTCCTCATCCTCCACTGACAACAATAGAACTCATGAAAATGTCAGATAAATAATTTAGAATATTCATAGTGACACAGCTAACAAAGATGCAAAAGAGAGACAACGAACTCCAGAAGATACAGGAGAAAAGAAACAGCAAGTTCCAGGGGGTGAGGAAATTCTTGCACAATCTGAAAGATGAAATATACACCATTTAAAAAAAGAGTCAAACAGAATTGTTAGAGATGAAGGCTGTAATACAGGAAATAAAAACCTCCCTTGAAAGTATTCAAAGCAGATTAGATCATGTAGAAGATTGAATCTCAGATGTAGAAGATTGAATCTCAGATGTAGAAGATAGAACCTCTGACCTAGAAAAATTCACCAAAAAGACTAAGAAAATAAACTAAAAAAAAAAAAATGAGAATAATATTTGAGTAATACTAGATACCATTAAACACCCAAATGTCTGGATAATCAGTATCCCAGAAGGTGAACAAATTAATCAGGGCTTTGATAATCTACTTCATGAAATCTTAGAAGAAAACTTTCCAAACCTAAAGAGGCACTCAAATATCCAGATTCAAGAAATACAAAGGACCCCATATAGAATCAACCCAAGAAGATCTTCCGCAAGGCACATCATAGCCAGATTGACCAAAACCACAAACGGAGATAAGATACTAAAACTGGCAAGAGAGAAATATCAAGTTATTCCTTTTTTCTTTAGTTTTTATTTTCCTTTTTATTTTATTTTATTTTATTTCAAGTTCTTTTATATATTCAATCACATTATTTAGCTTACAAAGTGAATATTCCAACTTTCAAAGGATATCCCATCAGACTAACATCAGATCTCTTATCAGAAACAAGGCAACCAAGGAAAAAACGGGAAAATAAATTCAAAATGCTAAGTAAAAAACAATTTCAACCAATACTATACCTGGCAAAATTATCCTTCATATGTGAAGAAGACAAAAACATTCTCAGATAAACAAAACCTGAAAGAATTTAACAATGCCAGATCAGCTCTCCAAGAAATTCTGAAGGGAGTGCTATACCAGGAAAGCTAAAGTCAGACACACAGAAATAAGAGTACAAAAAACAACCAAGAGAATAGCCAACTTAATGGTAGGGACAAGTCCGGAAAGATAAATAATAATGTTGAATGTTAACTTCCAGAATTTAAACAGAAAGATCAGACAACAGTAATACTGCAAATTCAACAGATTCAGCAAATTCAACAGAGAGATTAATTACATGAAACCAAACTGGTGAAATAGAATTTTATGACTTTTGACTGAAACATTACTGATTTTCTTCTATGTTTGTTTCCCAGATTTAAGGATTTTTGTCTTCTCTTGAACTGTTGATAGGTTCATCTACCTACTATTTGAACTAAATTCTAACCTTTTTCCTGGCTTTAACTCTTAGGAAGCTTCTCTTAACATTTTTTGATTTTTATCTATTAAGACTAAAACTGTTTTCCTTAAAATTAAATCATGCATTTAAAAAATACCTATTTAATGACTACAGTAAACTATATAGCCCCAGCTAAGTGCTACTTTATATTATGTTCATTCTACTCACTGAGGTTTATGCCTAAAGTCAGACATGTGTTCATCGACATGAATAAATCAGCTGCACTTGCTATTAAAAGTATTTAGATTAATTAAGATCTTTTCTGAATTGATAAAATGTGGAGTGGAGAGAAAGCCATGGAAAGGAACTGTAGATACCACAGTCAGTGTGGGAGAAAGGTAGGAAATGGCAGAGGGAGAGAGGTAGGGGAATCAAGGAGGGGGGGAGAAAGAAGCAAAATATATAAGAAACAAGAAATGAAAAATTATTTGTTGGCAATAACACATATGGCAATATACTTGATTGAGCCAATATACAGTGTATTCTGGATGGAAAATCTCATTTAATTTGCATACTGTACTGATGTACAGTGAATGAATCTAAATAAATAAATTTAAAATAAAAAAAAGAAATGAAATCAGTGATGTATCAACAGGTATGATGTACCCACTGGAAGTTGACTATCATGGTGATAATGGGCTATCGTGGATCTTAATATTTAGTAAGCTTAAAACTAAATCACAGATTAATATTTTGGTCAAATATAATTTGAAATTTTCATGGGTAGAAGGAGTGCATTTAAGCTCAATAAATGTTGATTTGCAATTACCATATAAAAAGAAGTAAGAAAATATTTACCTTGAAGTTCATTTTCTCCTATTTCAGCATCAGAATCACTGTCTTCATTATTCTCTAAAGCAGCCATGTTTCTTTCATGCATCTTTTTCTACAACATGAAAGGATATTTTTTTTTAGCTCCGTCTCATCTGTAAAAGCAGCAGCTTCCATATGAAATAAGTTCTTCATTTCACACTAACCTTACACAACAGCTCGGTGCCCCACTGTCTGACCCCCTTGGGGACATTGATGATGCACTCCACGGCTTTGTTCAGGGCCTGTTGTATGTCTTCCAGAACAGGGACCATGGTGATATTGGGAATGGCTAGAGTGACGTTTGCCCGGAAAATGGGCAGACTGCTCTGCTTCATCTTAGATGCACTGTTACTTTCTGAGTTATTACAAAACAGGAGAGGATTAATATTTTTAGTGTAAAGTGGAATTTATTTCACTTTTAACTGGAAAAATCAAAGCACTGAGAACAATATATATAAATATATAATCAAATAAATATTTGTTGAATAAAAAAAGTGAAATCTAATAAAGGATCCAATTTTGATCAATAGAAAAGAAGCTCGGTGGAACTCAAGCTATTTTCTGCTGGTTATAATTTATTAGTGCACACTCCATAAAGGAAACCCATTGCGTGAGATTAGGCTTAATAATAAACTCCTATCTAAAAATACAAAAGATAATATTCAAATAACAGGACACTCACAAAGTAGCCTAAAGTAGAGTAAGGAAAGAGGGGAAAAAGATCAAGAATGACAATCAGAACAAGCCAAAGTTAAAACAAATAGCCACTTTGGAATTTCAATTAAAACATGTTTTCTCTATTGCAGCATGTATATGCCAAAGGAATGGTTTAAAAAATGGAGAAGAGGGACAGCATGTGGCATGGTAGATAAGGCACTGAACTCCCACATGACCAACCATAGTTTGAGTCCCAGACCTAGAGACTTGCTTTCTCACTTTCTCTCTGTTTCTCTGTCTCTCTCTCTCTCATGAGCACATGTGCCCCATAGCAAATTTTAAAATAATAATAAATTAAATTTTTAAAAAAGGAAAAGCAGTGCAACTCACCATTCTTATCAAAGAGACTTCTAAAGCAAGAGATAAGTGTGGATATATATTGTAGATAAAATGTATGCCTGTGTGTCATCTATCTTTACATAGTTAGAAATGCCTGTAATATATAAGTTTGAGAAATAACTATGACTTAATAATTAGAAAATCAACCAACATTTGATAAGTTATTTTAAGAATTATTTATTTTATTTATTATTGTATTTTAATTAGTTATAGGGCATATGTGCTTGCCAGTGAGAGATAGAGAGAGATGTGTGTGTGTGTGTGTGGGGGGGGGGGTAGGTAAGAAAGCAAGCCACCAGCCACCAGCTCCAAGATTCAAACCACAGTAGGCCATATGGGAGTCCAGTGCCTAAACCGCTATGCCACCTGCTGGCCCAAATATTTGATAAGTTTTAATAACAGATTTATGTAAAAGGACCACTCTCCTTTCTGCAGTGAAATGAAACATTGTACATTGTGCCACTTTTGTTTACTCACTTTTTTTTTTTTTTTTTTGGAGAGGTTTTTGCTATAGCGCACGTGTGCTCACCAGACAGACAGAGAGAGACAGAGAGACAGAAAGCGAGAAATCACCCCCCAGGGGGATGGCCACACCTCAATCCCTTCTCCTCCATTCTCCTCTCGGGATCTTGGGCATGCACGCACATGCGCCTGGCGTGAGTTTTAAGCCACCGGGTCCGGGACGCGAACCGTGGTCGACTACATGGGAGTCCAGCAACATAGCCATTACGCTAACCTCTGGTCCCTGTTTATTCACTTTTAATTAAATATTAAAGATGCTTTCCCTTAAATGTCAATGTTCAAAATAAATAGACTTAATTATTCTATTATCTTTCCATTTTAATTACTGTTTTACTATTTTTTATTTAAAATTAAATTTCAGAACTAGATTTGATGGATTCTTGTGCACGCCTGAAAAACACAATTCCTAATTCCAAATGATGCTGAGAAAGATGAAGGTGTTAAAAGTGAGGAAGCCATCTGGAAAGTACTAAGTTGGTAAAAAAAAAAAAAAAAAAGTAAAAAAAAAAAAGTTTGCTTTGAAGTGAGTGACATTAATAAGAGCTTTTCCACTTCATAAGACTTGCAGACAACCCAACAATTTAATGATAACAAATCTTTTCACATACCTTCTTTTAAAGGTGTGTTTTTTCTTTCTCTCATTAAAATAATTCATTTTACATAAAATACATAACATACACATCTTATTAAAAAAGGTTAAAATGATATTTTATATTATTTACAAAACCTAATTAGCTTTATATGAATTATTTCACTTTTTAAAGAATTATTTTATTCATTATCATTATTTTATTTTATTTTATTTTTAAAGTTGACCAGAGAGAGAGAAGGAAAGTGATAAAGCAAGCTACCAGGTCCTGGACTCAAACTACAGTCAGCCATGTGGAAGTTCAGCCACCTGAACCACCACGCTACCTACCAGGCCCTACTTCACCTTTCAGTGCTCTAGTTTTCTCTGTTTTAACAGGAGAATAATAATAGTACCCATTTCATGGAATTGTTGGGATGACCAAAGTTCACCATTTTTTTTTAGAGAGAGATTTTTGGAATGAGATGCATACACTCACCAGAAAGAGATTCAGAAAGCAAGAAATCACCCCTGAAGGGATGGCTACGCCACAATCCCTTCTTCCCATTCTCCTCTCAGGATTTTGGGCGTACACGTACATGTGCCCGGTGTGAGTTTTAAGCCATTGGGTCTGGGACTCAAACCATGGTCAACTACTTGAGAATCCAACAACGTAACCACTAGGCCATCTACTGGTCCCATAATGTTAAATTTACAAGGGGCCACTCAATAGACGGTAGGTTTTTGTTTGTTTGTTTGTTTGTTTCAGTTATTTAAATTTGACAGGAATATACACACACACTTCAGAAACTATGCCTTATCAGCCAGTGGACAGACCCTGTAGAGCAATTACCCCGGAAGTTAATTGTGTGGGAGGACTGGATGCGTTTGCGAATGGCCTCTAGTGTATTCCTTGTAACTTTCAGAAGCGCATCTATGTTTTGATGGTTGAAATGAGAGAGCAACTCGCAGGCTTCTTCCTCTAACATCTCAATCTCTTTCTTCTTCCTTGCTATCATTGTCAAAGGCAATAAACCAGCCCCGGCATTAAAGGAAGATGTCAAGGTATCAAAATTTTCTTCTCCTCTTTTGGCTGTTACAAGATAAAAGAGATAGAGATAGATTAGACACATAGGTAGATAGGTGGATAGATTGATTCATCTTTGCAATTAAAGCAATGTAAAGTAAGACAAATTTCGTGCAAGCACAATATCACTTAAACATCACACTACCTAGGAAGGGAGGCCATCAAAGAGCAGGAAGATGAAATAAGACCACCAGATGGACTGATGGAGGCCACTTCTCCTCAATGTGAAAAAACAGCCAACAAGAGAGATAGGAGGGTCAGTTCTGTGGCACAGCAGTAATGCACTGTTTAAGAAAAGCCATATCCCCCGGGCGCGTGTGCGTGCTTGCCCAAGATCCTGAGAGGAGAATGGAGGAGAAGGGATTATGGCGTGGCCATACCCCTGGGGGGTGATTTCTCACTTTCTATCTCTCTGTCTCTTTCTGGCGAGCAAACGCGCCCTATAACAAAAACCTCTCCAAAAGAAAAAAAAAGAAAAGCCATATCCCATATGGTTACCATGGCTCAAATTTCTGGCTCATTCAGCCTGAACAGCCTGAAAAACACCTTTTAATATATCTTGTGCAAGTGCCCAAGATCTGACTGGCTAGAGAACTGTAGGAAGAGGATTGCAGCACAACCAGAGCCTTTAGAAGTACTCTTCTCTCTCTTCTCTCTTCTCTCTTCTCTCTTCTCTCTTCTCTCTTCTCTCTCTCTCTCGCTCTCTCTCTCTCTCATATAGGTGCACAGACACCATCAATAATAATAAAAGAGAGACAGAGAAACGTCATAACTGGAGAGCTATACTGGGCTCCATAGGCCTAGGTACTGGAACTCTCTCATCAATAGCCCTAAAACCTCAAAGAACTAACTTCTTTGTTCTGAATCTTAGTGTCTTTGTCCCACAGAAGGTTTGCTCTAGCCTAGTCTAGATGTTCTCTAAGAGGAATTCTATATATAATTCATTCCACACTATTGAACAGGTGAAATTAAATCCCATCCATACATAAATGCAAAGGAAACTAACAAAGGCCAATACACAGGGTCCCTGATTTTGATAGCTTGACTTTAACACAGTGGTTTTTAGACTTTACAATGGTATGAAAGCCATATGTCCTCAGTAGAGACCATATTTCAAATGCCTATACAACCATTCTGTTTTACACTTTCAATGAACTAGTCTATTCATTACATGATAGATCCAACACTG
This sequence comes from Tupaia tana, assembly GCA_026018925.1. Lineage (NCBI taxonomy): Eukaryota > Metazoa > Chordata > Mammalia > Scandentia > Tupaiidae > Tupaia > Tupaia tana. Next base: position 11,336,756 of record JAKSZU010000006.1, read on the forward strand.
TCTTTAAAATACGCTTTGTGTTAGATGATTTTGCTCAAGTATATGCTAATGTTTGTCTTCTGATCATGGTTAAGGTAGCTAGACTAAGCCATGGTGTTCAGTAGTTTAGGTATATTAGTGCATTTTTTTACTTAAATCATATTTTCAACCCATGACGAGCTTATCAGGATGTAACCGCATCATAAGTCAAGAAGCATCTGTACATATTTACAGAATTTAACCAAAAAAAAAGAGGAGTTCATATATAACCAATGCAGTATGCTCAGAATTATAATTTTAGATTTATAAATAACATTATAAAAATGAGAGGGTGTTTATAGAAGTGTGAAGTTAATTGCTATGTGGAAAATTGAATTTTAGTTTTCAGTAAGTGTACAAGAATAAATAAGGCTCTTTCATTACCCCCAGCTCTTACCTGAACTTGCAAGTTTTGAATCAACACTATTCTCATTGAGTACTTTCTCACTTTCTTCTTTAGATGAAACTTCCACATCCAGCAACATATTTATTAACTCATTGACAGCTTCCTCCACTAATGAACTTTTAAAATGTAGAATCTGAGCACCTTTTACACAAAGATCCTAACATCAACAATAATAATAAAAAAAAAAAAAATTAGAACAGTTGTCGTCATTCTCCAGCTCTTGAGAGCACATAAGTAAAGGTGGCAGTTTCATAGTTCAGCTTCTATGTGAGTTTTGTCCTCCAGTGACACATGGCCATACCTCACATTAGTCCAGGCAGGTGTCCTTGCAGAAAAATACAGTAAGAAAAGGGAGCCAACTGGAGCAGTGTGGACTGGAACTACACTAACTTCTCCAGCAGCAAAGAAAACATCTCCAAAATACGGAGTTTCCTACTGTGGTGGTTTCTCTCCAGATCATATAAACTTTTCACCTTTTACATAAATCTCTAGCCAATCTTCTTTCTCCTCATCATTGCTAACAAGATATAAGGTTAGCTCCTAATTAATTTCAAAGATATTCTCCTCCTTTCTAACTAGATGACTTTACTCAAGAATGAGATTTAACAAATAAAAACTAACATGATTTGGGGTACTGGGATCAGTTCTGCGAGAGATGATAGATACGTACACACAGACACAGATAGACAGACAGACAGAGATGGTGTAGAGAGAATCGTCTATGCATTTTTGCAATATAGTTGAAAAATAAGCCTAAGAAACAATAAACTTGGTCACTTGCCTACAGTCTCCAGCTCCTTTCCAAGTTCTACCATTACATCTAGAGACTCTACTGTGTTTGTGGACCATCTGCTTCAACATCAGCCTCCTTGCACTGTTACCTCCTCATCACAGTGACCCTCACCGCCTTTCCACTGCTGCTAGGAATGTAGTATGTTAATTCCATTAACACAAAAACATTGTTAGGTGTTCTGAAACAAATTATTAAACTTCTTTTTCCCAAAGAAATATTTATTTAATTTTATTCACTTATTTATTTATTTTAATTTTTGCTATAGGGCACATGCACTCACCAGAGAGAGAGAGAGAGAGAAATGAGAAAGTAAACCACTCAGTCCGAGACTCAAACCACAGCCGGCCATGTAGGAGTCCAGCACTTCAACCACCATGCCACTCCCTGGCCCCATTAAACTTCTTTATCATCAAATAAAGTATAAAATAACTTCACTTCCAGACTGGCCATCCTACAGCCCAGCAGTTGAGGATGCTCGATCCACAGTTCAAATTCTGGCCCTGGTAGCTTCAAAAACATGCTGAACACATGAATCCCGACAGAATAGAGGAAAAAGGATTTGGGCATGATCACACCCCCATTAGGGGTGCCTTCTCTCACTCTCTCTGTCTCTCTCTCCTCTGTGTGTGTGTGTGTGTGTGTGTGTGTGTCTCTCATACACACCCTCTTGCAATAAAAAAATAAATACCCAATTACCTCTCAATTAAACCCTAGTTCAAAAAACAGTCACAAAAAAGATAGTTATGACAAAGAGATAGGTCAGAGATTGGGTAGGGGATAGTGTGGTAGTCTTGAGGACACTTGACACACCACATTAAATCATCATTGAAGAGTTCTTATCATCAGCATGCTCATCAGGAATATTACAAATGATGCTAAACTGATATTCCTAGAGGCCCTTCATGGAGCACCACTTCCAGGAGCTCACTCCTGACACAAAAAGAAGGCATCTCATGTGCAAATGTGTTTGAGAAGTAATAGGTTACAGGGAAGTAGACAAAGATCGACTGAGGACTTTATCTCAATGTGCAGGTTTGTAGTGAAGCTGCAAGTGCCGCCTTGACCCTACAGTTTGCACACATCTCCTCCTTTTTTCAGGTTTCCTAGCAATAGTTCTTAAAGTGTGTGTCACGAAACATCGTTTGAGAAACCCTGCTCCACAGAAATGTTTCAAGAAGAAACCCTGTTCAAAAAATGCTTCAATTATTTTATTAATTAACCCTAGCTTACTAGACACCCTTCTGTAAAATAGATCTATTTTTCATAAAATAAAGAAAAATGAATGTATTCCATGGCCATTTTCTTCTTCTGATCTGAAAGGAAATGATTTCTTCTTCATATCTAAGTGACTGCTTAGACACATTTCTCTTCATTTTCAAATAATTGCCAGAAGGCTCTACATTTGGATCATGTCTATCACAGAGCATCACAAGTAGAGGGAAAAAATATAATTTATGCTTCAAAAAAATGCCCTTTGTAAAAAAAATGAATCATGAAAAAAAATTTTAGTAAAAGATATCAGTTTTCCAATAACCTTTGTCATTTGGAGAAACTCTTCACAGGTAAGTGGCTCCTCTTGGGGTAGCTGACACAGAGGCAGGCCACACATTTCTTCTAGAATGGCATCAATGCGGAACTCAATCAAATCATTGACCCTGTCAAGCAGCAACTCCAGGTCCTCTTGGGGTGGGGGGGTAGGGGGAGGGAGAAACATGAATAGAAGAGATTAGGCAAGCAATCTGGCTTTAAAAAAAAAATTCAACACTGAGTAAAATGACAATAGTAAAATCAGGATTAAAGTCTCAGTTTCTGCTTCCCCAACACAGACTGCTATTTGACACTGACTGTCCCACATTGTCCCTTATTGCACCAGTTTCCCAGCTCTGGGCCTAACTCTGACTTGTACTTAAAGAGCATCTCCCCAGGAGGCTTCTGTGTGTGTTCACGTGTCTCCTCCTGTGCTGCACTGCAGCGGGAGCATCCTTCCCTCTCCACATACACCAGATTGTCTACTTGTCTGTCTCATCTTCTGAATTCACCTTTTCATCCTAGTCTTCAACGTTTAACCCAGGGCCCATTCTGCAGGAGGTATCCAACAAATATTACTGAAGTAACGCTCTCCAAATACTGTTTCACTGTTACTGTCATCACTGCTAAGTATAAAAAGGTCCATTTGTTTGTTTTTCATTGTTGTTTTTTCTAATGGAAAAGGTAGTTAAAAGGTACTGCTTTCAGAGACCAACAGATGGCATAATGGTTACGTCGCTGGACATAGTTGACCACAGTTTGAGGCCCAGACCTGGTGGCTTAAAACTTAAGTTAAAACTGCTTTTCTTGAAATTACCAGCTGAACTTGCTATTGAAAGTAGTTAGATTATTTAAGAAATTGTGTGATCAATACAATGTGGGGGGAAAAGGAATGGAAGACAACTGTAGACACCATAGATAGTGTGAGAAGAGGGTGGGAAAGGACAGAGGGTTAGAAATAGGGGGTTTAAAATATATATATATATATGAAACTAGAAATGGAAAACTTTTGATGATAACATGTATGATTAAGATACTAAACAGCATATTCTGGATGGGAAATCACATTTTGTATGCTGTGATGATGATTAGGGAGTGAATGTAAATTAATTAAGTTAGAAAAAAGTTTAAGAACAAAACCTAAAACTGTTTTTCTTGAAATTAAAAAAAAATGCATTAAAAATACCTATTTGATGACTGCAGTAAGATCTATAGCCCCAGCTAGGTGCTACTTTATAGCATGTTCATTCTACTCACTGAGGTTTATGCCTAAAGTCAGACTTTGTGTTCATGGATATGTATATATCAGCTGCACTTGCTATTCAAAATAGTTAGATTAATTAAGATCTTTAGTGAATCAATAAAATATGGGGGGCGTGGGGCATAGGAAGCAACCATGGAGTCAGTGGAGGGAGGAGGGTGGGAGATGGCAGAGGGTGAGAGACAGGAATCAAGGATGGGAAAAAAAAGCAAACTATACAGGAAACAAGAAATGGAAAATTATTTGTTGATGATAACATGTATGTTGATGTGCTTGATTGAGTCAATATATAGTGTATTCTGGATGGAAAATCTCATTTTGTATGCTGTAATAATGTACAGTGAATTAATGTAAATAAATAAATTTAAATTTAAAAAAAAAAAAAAACCTCACGTCAGGCACGTGTGTGCCCAACATTCCAAGAGGAGAATGGAGGAGAAGGGACCGCCATGTGGCCATCTCCCCGGGGGGTGATTTCTTGCTTTCTGTCTCTGCCTCTCTGGTGAATGCACACACCCTATAGCAAAAATCTCTCTCAAAAAAAATTTTTTTAAAAAGGTACTTTTTTTTCAGTTGGGCTGAAGTAATATTGAACACTAGTTTCATGGTTGAAAAGGCTTCTTCTGAAAGAAACTAACAACTTCACAATAAAAACTAGGAATGATGGTTAATGGATCTCCCATCTAAGGGATGATGCATTATTCAACAGATACCATATAGGAAAATCTTCTTCAAATACTTCTCCACCCTAGGAGATAAAGTTGAAAATTAAACACAGAAAAATCAATGTTACATACTCATGATGTATCAGAGACATATATACTTCCTTAAATAAATACCTTCACTTTTTTTTTTTTTTTTTTTTTTTTTTTTTTTTTTTTTTGGAGAGGTTTTTGCCATAGGCACGTGCACTCACCAGAAAGACAGAGACAGAAAGTGAGAAATCACCCCCCAGCGGGGATGGCCACGCCGCAATCCCTTCTCCTCCATTCTCCTCTCGGGATCTTGGGCATGCACGCACACGCGCCCTGCGTGAGTTTAAGTCACTGGGTCCGGGACTCAGACCGCAGTCGACTATGTGGGAGTCCAGCGACATAGCCATTATGCTAACTTTACTTTCTAAAGAATAAAATCCTAAAAGTTTTCAAGCATATCTAAACTAATTATTAAAGAGGCCATTCAAGATACCAAATAACTCTGCCTGGTGAACTTATTCATTACTAAAGAGAGCCAACACTTGAAGCATGTTTCATATGTGCTCAATACAATTCTTCACTCTTCTAATGGATATATTCTTTAAAGACATCTGTGGTTAGCTGAAAAATAACTTAGAGTCAGGGAAACTGGGTCCTAAGCTCATCCTTTTGCTTCTATCTATGTAACCTAATAAGTCAATTAGCATTTCCCTAGACAAAGTTTTTCATCCTTTAAATTAAGGATCTTATTTAAGATTATTTTTACAATTCTTCAACCCCTATATTGCCATGGTTATATGATAATGAGTTTTAAATTATCCAACCATCAAATTGTGGTGAGTCTAAATTACAGTTTATTTAAATCCAAAAAAAAAAAAAAAAAAAGAACCTTTATAAATTGTTTGAATCCAGTTCTCAATCTATAAGGCAAAATAAAGGAGGCAGAGATAAGGGGTTCAACCATAATTTCTTATTCTACTTCCCCCTCAACCCAGTACTTTCAAAATATTCTTGACTATAAAGCACCAGGTTATTTAAAGAGCTGGACCCTTCTGAGCCTAAGTTAATTGGGAGATACAGTGAAAGCCTACTGATAAAACAAGCTCTTGACAATTTGGGTTATAAATAGAGTAGGTCCTGCCTCATCAGCCACAAATAACTGACAAATGAAAGACCCGAGGAAGGAAAAGAGAAAAGGAATGAGTTGATAACAGGAGACACCACAAGAGGTATCTAGAAAGGAGGCGTAAGAAGGCTAACCCAGAAATGAGGTGACGGGATGAAGGGGTAGAAATGAGGTTACAGAAATAAAGAAATGGAACAAGACTGACTACATAGAACTATTGCAATCACATATTGAATATCCCTTATCAGAAATGCTTCAGATTTCAAACGCAGAAGTCTTTCAGACATTAGACTTTTTCAGATTTGGGAATATGCACATATACAGAATAAGCTATCCTGGGGATGGTATCTGAGTATAAACACAAATTTAATTATGTTTTATATATACCTTAAACACATAGCCTGAAAGTAGCTTTATGCAGTATTTTTGTATTACAGTGTTTGAACTGAGACCCATCACATGAGTCTAGGGGTGGAACTTTCCACTTGTGGTGTCATGTCAACACTCAACATGTTTCAGTTTTTGGAGCAGTTTGGACTTCAGGTTTTCAGATTAGGTATGCTCACTCTGTGTGAATCTGTAAGTGTAGAGGCATCTACTAAGCACCTAACTGGGGGTAACACAAAAGAAGTATAAGAAATAGAAGCCCTTTACAAACCAACTGGGGAGAAACAATAAACTGTACTAAACCATTAGAAGACAGCCAAGCTCTAGAGTCTCTGGTCCCAACTGCAAATACAACAGGAGGTCACAGGAGGAAGTGAGTACAAGGGGAGAGCAGTCAGAGTAGGCTTCTTAGGAGGAGGCCTGACTCTGGGCTATGAGAAGTAAGGAAAACTGGGCAATGAAGAGGAAAACAGAGGACATTGGGAAGGAGAAAGAACAGCAATGTTTAGATCATCCTGAAAAATCCCTCTGTTTCCATGTTTAAACTGTGTTCCACTGTCTACCACAGGAGCTCCTTAAGTACTAATATCCTCCTAAAATGTAACCAAGGATTTCTAGGAAATGTGCAGGAGTCAGCTTTTGGAGACCAACTGGTCATTGACATATTAAAGGCTCTGAAAAGTCCTCTGGGGGAAAAAACTGTCTGACTGCTAAAACTGGGTTCAACAGACAATCTGAGACCAGACCCCTCCTTTGTCATGTATCTGTACATATCCTGGGAAATTGTATTTTATGGAATATACCACCTTACATATATTTTAAAGCATTTTATATCCTTCATTAAATAAAAATAGTGTTTGTTTCAACTTTTCCTGTTGTTTAACTCTCTAGTCTGTACAAATTTCCACATCTCTCATCTGAAAATATATTAACCTATTAGTATATAATGCTACGTAACTCTAAAAGCCTTTTATACTCTACTACCCAAGAACAAAAATAAATGAAAATATGTAGTTAATCTTTGGAGATAAAATTAAATAGTAATATTTATAGTTTCCAGAAAATTACTGTTCCTATACTTTAGTACAATTCCTATGAAACAGCTTAAAAATAATACTTCTTGCTTCATTATTTATATCACCCTATCAGTAAGATATTATACAATAGATATGGAAAACTAGGCCTTTTAAATTGAGAAACAAGGTCGGAACAAGCGCACAGGAGTAAAATGTAACCCTCTGCAAGGTTGACCCACATGGGAAGGTTTGGTTTCATGTCCAGAGACTCTCTGAATATGCCAAGCATGTGGATGCTCATGAACTGGGTCTGGCAGAGGCTGAGCTGAATTGAATATCAAGACCTTGTTGAGGGAGCAGTCTTTGTAGCTCTCTGTATCTTTCTGTCTCTTTCTCTCTCTCATTGAAAAAAATAAACTTTCCTCCCAATGAGAAATAGTAACCACTTAGACTTACTGATCTTTGCAAAACTGTTTGCCAAATAGGACTCAATATTCAGTGATGTCCAGGTCAATGCAGCCAAGCCAGGCTGGAGAGCTTCGTCCACTTTGGCCAAATGAGGGGACATTAGTTGTTCAATGGTGGGAGGCATTTTTGACTTCACTCTCTGATATTCAGCCAGCATCATCTGCAATAAAATGAGAGGTAAATAATAAATTAATGTCTCACTTTTAATATGTGTTGATATCTCATTTTGACACAAAATTATTATTTTTATTTAGGATCAAACTTTAGGGCTCTAATAACCTGGCAGATAAAGTGGCCAAAAGAAAACTGGAACATAACAGAAGACAAGGACTGTGCCCATAATTACAAATTCCTAATTCAGTAAAATATAACTGAGGATAAAGGAGAATTTAAGAATAAGAGCTTCTTTCTATGTCCCCCCCCCACGTTTTATTAATTCACAAAAGATCTTAACTAAATACTTTCAATAGTAAGCACAGTTGATATAAACATATTTATAAACACATGTCTAACTTAGGCACAAAACTCAGTGAATAGAATGAACATTCTATAAAGTAGCACCTAGCTGAGGCTATATAACTTACTGTGGTCATTAAGTAGGTATGTTTGTTTTTGTTGTTATTGTTGTTGTTTTATACGTATTTTTTTAACTTTAAGAAAAGCAGTTTTAGCTTTTATTCCCCCTGTCCAGACTAAAAGAGGAGAGAATGTCTGAGGTCAAGTCACTTTTCTAACCATTGAAAGTCATGGTAACAGCACCTGTGCATCACTAGATCACTCACTCAACTTCATACCCTGGTACAAGATGCATTCTACTTCTCTGGACACCTCCTGCTGACCACACTCATCTCCCAGAATGTCTGGGTCACCAAAGATCTACCTTAGCTCATTGCTGGGGTCATAAACCAAGCATGACCCAGAGCATACAGAAAGGGAATGAGGAGCCAGTGTTGACTTCAACAAGGTCATCAGCTTTAACTATCATTCATGTGCCAAAGACAAACACATTTACATGCTTAGCCCAGATCTCACTCCTGAAGACCAAGTTCATATATGGTAACAGCCTACTCAGTATCTCTTCTTGGTTATCTAACAGACATTTCAAACTTGACACATCCAGAACTCTCCCAAAGCTGTCTGTCCATAGTTTTCTCCAACTCAGCTAAGGGTGATTCCATCTTTACAGTCCACAGGCCAAAATTAGGTGTCATCCTTGACTTCTCGCACTCCTAGATGCAAACCATCAGGATATCCCATTTGCTCTATATTCGAAAGTGGTCATATATCTGACCTGCTGACTGTATCCACTGCTATCACCATCTACTATCACCTAAATTACCAGAATGGTCTGCCATTGTCTCCCTACCTCCATACATCCCTAGGCTTAATTTAGCAGCAGGAGTGATCCTTTCAAAATGTTAAGTCATGTCATGTCATGTCATGTCACCCTTCTGCTTACATGACTACAGGCCTTCCCACCTAATTCAGAGCTTTGTACAAGTCTTAACAGAAAGGGCTTGGGTAGGTTCTTGGTGTACAAACACCTACCCCACCTAGTCCCCATTCCTTCTCTGGTCTCGTCCCATTCAGCAATTCTTTCCCTCTCTTCCTGCTTCTGCCCTATTGTCGTCTTGCTGGTCCTTAGCCTCAAGGCCTTTGAGTCTCCACCAAATAACTGTTCAAATGCCACCCTTTTGGTTAGGTAGGCCTATCCTAAAAAACATATTTAAGACTGTGAAACACCACCAAAACCCACTCATACACTCTACGCCCTGCTCTATTTTTTCCATAGCATTTTATCGGAATATTCCATTGAACTACAGAATTTATCCATTTACTAAGTTTATTGCTTATTTCCTGTCTTTCCCAAATAGAATATAAGTTGTGTTTGAAATAGTACCTGGTATTATAAGAGATGATCGATCAATATTTCTGTAATTAATCAATTCATTTTTCACAGAAGGAATATTTCTTTTTTAACCACTATATCTTTATTGAATTTGTATTATAACATTATTACAATATTAGTAAATAGAACTAGAGTAAAGAGAATATAGCAATACAATTTGAAGGTGGGGTGGACATAGCAGCAGGAGTAGGGAGATAGGATGGGGTAAAAAGGAAGGCTACTGACAGGGGCAAAAGCAAGGGTTTTATTCATCACTTTTGCATTACTTCCATGAAAATGTACTATCCACTATGATCAGTCTCATTCCAATAATCATTTCTCAACAGAAAGAATATTTGTGATCTAAAACTCATGGACTGTGGTCCTCCACTAAGGTTTACCTGTTATATAATATTGAATTTCATTAGTACCTTGTTCATATGTTGTCTCTCTCTCTCTCTCTCTCTCTCTCTCTCTTTTAAGAGAGAGTTTTGGGTTTTTTACCATGGGGGTGCATGCACTCACCAGAGAGACAGAGGGAAAGCAAGAAATCACTCCTGAGGGGGTGGCCACACTACCGTCCCTTCTCCTCCATTCTCCTCCTAGCATTTTGGGCATGCACACACATGTGCCTGACATGAGTTTCAAACCACAGGGTCCAAGGGTCTAAGACTCCAACCCTGGCTGGCCATATGGGAGTCCAACACCTCAACCACTACGCAACCCACTGGCCCCATATGTTACCATTTTTAAATAAACCTAGTAATACTTTCAGCCTAGCTTTCAGGATGATGTCAATATTAATCATTTTTAGTTACAAGAAAGTAACTTTGCTTCCTTCCAGCCCAACATTCAGCAAAAAGCTAGAATCCACGTGCATCTGAGGTGTGCCTAGCCCTGCCACTTTAACCAGAAAGCCTCTGCCCCAAACCTCTCCTTCTGATACAACACCCAGAGAAAAGTCAGAACTCAGAATTAACTTCAAGAAGGTAGAAAGTACCATATAATCCATCAGATGACCAGAAAATACCACCACTGAGGCACAAGAAATAGGGGAAATTAAGAAAATATCTCTCCTCCAGGGGGAAAGAACAGCCCTTCATCATCCACAGATAATACAACAGAACTTGTGGAAACATCAGATAAAGAATTTAGGATATTCATAGTGACAAAGCTAACAGAAATGCAAGAAAAGAGAGACAACAAACTCCAGAAAATGCAGTAGAAAAGAGACAACGAGTCCCAGGAGGTGAGAAAGTTCTTCCAGGATCTGAAAGAAGAAATACACACCATAAAAAAAGAATCAAGTGAAACTGTTAGAGATGAAGGCTATAATACAGTAAATAAAATCCTCCCTTGAAGCTATTCAAAGAAGATTAGATCATGCAGAAGATAGAATCTCAGATGCAGAAGACAGACCTTCTGGCCTAGAAAAATTCACCAAAAAGACTGAGAAAATAACCCCCAAAAATGAGAATGATATACAAGTAATACTAGATACCATTAGCTGCCCAAACGTCTGGATAATAGGTATCCCAGAAGGTGAACAAACCAATCAGAGCATTGATAATCTACTCCATGAAATCCTGGAAGAAAACTTTCCAAACCTAGAGAGGCACTCAAATATCCAGACCCAGGAAATACAAAGGACCCCACATAGAATCAACCCAAGATCTTCTCCTAAGCCCATCATAGCCAGATTGATCAAAACCATAGACAGAGACAAGATACTAAAATTAGCAAGAGAAAAACATCAAGTTACTTTCAAAGGATATCTCATCAGGCTAACATTGGACCTCTCACCAGAAACAATGCAAGCCAGGAAAGAATGAGAAAATAAATTCGAAGTGTTAAGTGAAAAACAATTTCAACCAAAAACACTATATCCAGCAAGATTATCCTTCGTGTGGAAAGAAAAGATTAAAAAGCATTCTTAGATAAACAAAACGTGAAAAAATTTACCAACACCAGACCAGCTCTTCGAGAAGTTCTGAAGGGAGTATTATACCAGGAAAACTAAAGACAGACAGATGAATAAGAGAACAAAAAATGATCAAGAAAAAGCCCAACTTAATGGTAGGGACAAGTTCTGAAATATCAATAACAATGTTGAATGTTAATAGAAAAGTCAGACCACAGTAACACTGCAAATTCAACAAAAGGAAGATTACACGAGACTGAACTGGTGAAATAGAATTCTATGACTTTTTTTCTAAAACATTACTGATTTTCTTCTATGCTTTGTCTTCCAGATTTAAGGAATTTTGTTTTCTTTTCAGCTGTAGGGTTCAGCAACTTGTTTTTTTTAAAAAGAGGTTTTTTTTAATTGAAACATAAACTTTTCTCCCTTCCTCACCCCTTTGCAATTGGAAGATATTTGTGAGCATTCTTATTTTGTGGCAGAATGGTTACTTTCATAAGTTCAATAATACAATAGTAGCTGTTGCCTTGCATCAGAAATTGAATTCTTATGGGACTTTGTACAAATAACAGACCAAATTGAGATTAACCTAATGTTGTTTTGTTTTTGCAAATAAGTTAGTTTATACCTCTATTTAGTAAAAGGGGGATTGGAGAGAGGAAAAAAAATATTTCAGAAGAAAATTACAGTGCACTTGTCACTAGTTTCTAGCTTTGTCTATATGTTAAGATCTTTTGTGAATAAATAAAATGTGAAAAAAAAAGTTTAGTATGGAAGGGAGGAAGGGGAAAGGGTAAGGAAAAAAATGGGTAAAGGTATGCTTAATGGACAAAAAATGAGAAGCGATTTGATGACAATGTATATAGCGATAACCTTGTCTTCACTTACTTGCATGGTATTTGTGTTGGAAAAGGAAGTGTATACTGTAAAGACATGTGATAAAATGTAAATTAAAATCTAAAAAAAAAATGATTAAAAAAAAGAAAGTAACTTTAATGTGCTTCTTTGATACAATTGCTTTTAAGCCTGTATCTGTAAGTGTAGGTTGGTATTATTTTAGTATTACATAAATGTTTTCCAGAGTGTTTTCCTTGGCATCCTAAACTTAACAGTTTTTATGGGGGGGGGGGAAATTCCCCATATGGATAAGTTTGAAAAGTACTATGTACAAATTTCTCCTCTTAGACAGCCATGATTAATATTAATGATTCTGAGAAACCTGCAATGAGGAAGTAAGAAGTCCTGAGGGACTTTGAGAATTTTGCTAAACCCAACATTTCCCAAATGGGCTCCATAATCCTTCCTTCACATAACACTTACCCACAATTTCTATAATATCCTTTCAATTTCCATGAAAGCCACTTTAGAAAATCTTAAATTCGATGGCTGTATTAGCAGCTACGCATACATTTCCTGAAGCTTTTATCCACACCTTGCCTATTTTTCAATGTCCATACTTATTCTATTTGGGAAGTAGTTCTTAGACTCTGCCTCCAGCAGACTTTCTACTTCCCACCTTTAATCCATTAACCCCAAGAGATATTATTCATCTATGTTACAAAAGAAAAACTGGGTCTTGGAAGTTAAAATAACTCACCCAAAGATAACAGTTTGAATACAAAACTCAAATTGGCTTCAGAATCCGTACTCAGGACTATCCTCTGGTGCTAGCACACCTCCTTCTGGTGTTAACTGTCTTCCAAAGGATAGGTGAAGAAAAAAACTCTCAGCTGCTTTGGTATATCTATAGAAGACTGGAAACCCTTGAATACTGAGTACAATAACTGCAACACTTCAGATGTCTCCCAAAACTGCCAATAGATCCACCTTAACCACTTCTCAGGCTTTACAGAAACCTTTAATTCCTCCAACCTCGTAACACAATAAACATCCAACAGAGGATACTCTACATCCTTAAGTTGCCATTTACAATTGTGCTATGTTTTAAACGTTCTTTGACCCTCCTACCCACATAGAGTAGGGTCTGAGGGTCTATGTGCCCCCTTCCCTTCCATCTGGGTGGGCTTATGAAGAGTCCCACAGAGTACGAGACAGAAGTGATGCAGTGAGACATTTGAGGTCACCATAAAGGCCATGCAGCTTCCTGCTTGTTCACTGTAATGCTTACTCTTGGAATCCTAAGTTGATGTATAAGAAATTCTATCCTTAGGACCAGTTTGGTGTAATGGCTATGTCACTGGACTCCCATGTAATCAACAGCGGTTCAAGTCCTGGACCTGGTGGCTTAAACTCACGCCAGGCGCGTGTGCGTGCTTGCCCAAGAGCCCAAGAGGAGAATGGAGGAGAAGGGAATGTAGTGTGGCCATCCTCCCTGGGGGGCGATTTCTCGCTTTCTGTCTCTCCGTCTCTGTCTTTCTGGTGAGCGCACGCACACTATAGCAAAAACCTCTCCAAAAAAAAAAGTTCTATTCTGAGGCCTCCATACTAGAAGGCCATGAAAGATGAACAGTTCATAGGCACAGCTGAGTCAGGCTTCCAGCTTTCCCCACTAAAGAATCAGACATGAAATGAGGCCATCTTGGGCCTTCCAGGTCAGACACCTGCCAACTAAATACTACCAAAATCCTTTGTCATGGGACAGCCAAGCCCTGCTCAAATTCTTTACCCACAAAGTCATGATATGTAATGAAAGGGTCAGTGTAAGTCATTATATTTTAAGCATGTTTGTTAGCAAGAGAACCATTAGAGATAACTGAAACAATTCTGTGAGCAAAATGAACACTAGTAATATCACAGTCTTACAATTACTAGTCCTTAGTAAAAACACATTTTAAGTGTGTAAATGGAGTGATTTTCCTAATGTGCAAGTAAAGTCTAAACAGCAGTTCCAACATACTGACTAGTATTTTGTAAGTCTTCCGAAGAATGTCTCCCCATTGCCAATATTAACTTTTTGCTTGTTTGTTTTAAGAGAGATTTTTGCTATAGGGCATCTGTCCTCACTGGAGAGACAGAAAGTGAGAAATCACCCCCAAGGGGGATGATCATGCCACAATCCCTTCTCCTCCATTCTCCTCTTGGGATTTTGGGCATGCACACACATGTACCCAGTGTGAGTTTTAAGTCACTGGTCTGGGATCCAAACTGTGGTCGACTACATGGAAGTCCAGTGACATAACCATTACACCATCTGTTGGTCTCACTAATATTAACTTTTTAATGTAGCATGAAATACTGGGAAAACTGAAGTCTGGGTTCTGGCCCTACTTCTGCCACTTACCAGTTATGAGACCTTGACAATGTCACTTAATTTTATAGAGGGCACGTTCACTCACCAGAGGGAGAGAGAAAAAAACAGAGGGGGGAAGCTAACCCCCCTCCACCCCAGTGGGACATGGTTATGCTGCAGTCCCTTCTCCTCCAGTTCTCCATCCCATCAGATTTTTTTTTTTTTTTTGGAGAGGTTTTTGCTATAGGAAGCGTGCGCTCATCAGACAGAGAGACAGAGAGACAGAAAGCGAGAAATCACCCCCCCAGAGGGGATGGCCACGCCGCAATCCCTTCTCCTCCATTCTCCTCTTGGGATCTTGGGCACACAAGCACATGTGCCCGGCGCGAGTTTAAGCCACCGGGTCCGGGACTTGAACTGCAGTCGGCTACATGGGAGTCCAGTGACATAGCCATTACACTAACTGCTGGTCCCCCATCAGGCATGTTTTTTAAGACTCCAGGGCCAGTATGTGAACCATGGTTGGCCATGTGGGATCTAGCTCCCTTAACCACTATGCTACAGTGTTGGCTCAGGGCCACTGAATATTACTATGTAGCAGTGCATGGTGGTCTTACTTCAATTTGCTAAGTTCTTCACACCAAAAACAGGAATTATCCTTGAGTTATGTTATAACTTATCTGTTTGCATCACTCTAAATGCTCTGAGCAACTCCGTTGTCATCCTAGTTCAAACCACCATCACCACACACAAATCAACTTCTCGCTGACAGTCTTGTCCCCCTTGAAATTCATTTTCCACCCAGAAGCGAGAATCATTTTTATTACAAAAGAGGTCATACTTTTTGTCTAGCTCAGAATCCTCCAATGGCTCCTGGTGCATTCAAAACAAAACCCAGACTTCTAATCTTCGTCAACAAGATCCGTAATGGCCTGGCTGTAGCCAATTCTGGACCTCATTCCATGACCCCATCCCCCTCACTCGCCCTAGTCCAGTCATCCCAGATGCAAATGTGACACATTACTGTTTTCTTTCATGTTTATTTTTAATACATCTTAGAGCTAGCCAGAAAGTACTGTACCTTCATGTTACTGAAGTTCTTTTTGTATATATCCCGTTTCTGGAAGAGGGCAGCTGCAAATGGTGAGACTTCCAGACCCATCTGTGACATGCACTCTGTTTCTCTAAACAAGGTCAACAACTGAGGATCAAAGTTTACAAACAATTCCCCTGTGCTTGGGGCCTTTACCAGTAAAGAAGCTTCAAGACCTATGTGAATCTCTCCAATCTGCGGGAAGAAATAGACATTATTCCTATTAGAAAGAGTGATGCATACACAGGGCATTCATTTAGTGTTTCTGGAAATGAGGATCACTCAGTGCTAGCCTGTGGATTTGAGCCTCCTAAATTAAAGCAATGAGGGTCACCCACTCATCCTGTAAATTGACCCTCAGAAAACAGTCTCCAAGTTCTTGGTGGTAATGTTCCACAGTCAACTCAATAAGGTATTCCAGACAGGATTCTCACACCTGACAGATAAGTGGACAGTGCAATAGCCATGATGTCTCAAATGCCATCTAGTTCCCTAATACCTTTACGCCTAGTCAGGTATTTTTCCTAAGAAAACATAAATCCCATTAAGTTCAGTTTTCAGTTATCTAGAAAAGCAATGAATACAGCTACAGAGACACATTAGTTCCTGCCATTCTCCAAAGAACTGTAAGCATTGGTAGGGTATAATCTTACTAACCACTGGTAGGGAAAAATAAAATTTAAGACTTTGTTTAATAGTTGTACTGGTTTTTACTGAATCTTACTGAATTTTGAAAAGAAAGAAATCCTAACCCAAGAGAAACTCAATAAATAGGATCTTCTCATGTAGGCATTTGTAAATTAAATAAAAATAGGTTTCAGTTAACTGGCTTATAATTTTTTTCAAAAATAATAATTATTATTTTTCATGGACATATTACACTTTTTGGTTATTTAGGTTCAACCAAACTGCCTTATAAAATACCCGTAAACCCTACTTTCTACAGGCATAACATTGTCGCATGCTAGAAGAGGGCCTCCCCTTCTTTAGACAGCGCAACCTCTCCTAGAGCCCTAGCAGAGACTCACCTGTTGAAGCCACGCCCTGTGGTAGAGGACCTCGAACTCCAGCAGCACCTTGGCCATCCTGTTGTAACTGCGAATCACGGGCTTGGCTTCCACTGTCCCCAGCACAGCCGGGTGCTCCTGGAACCGCTGCATGGGCTGCTGGATCCTGTAAAAGAGCTGCCGAGCCCACAAAATCTTCCCAGCGATGGGGGGCTGGTCTCGAGCCAGAGGAGGGTCATATTTCTGCTTTGTGTACATCTTTGAAATCATATCAATGTCAGCCCCATAGTTCTTGAGGACAAGTTGGTATTTTTCATCAATACCAAGATTAGGTATATTCAATCTAATTGTTTTTAAAAAGCAAAAGATGTGTATGAATGGAAAGACATATAGTTATCTCATTTGTCAATATTTTTTTTAATTTGTGCTAATGGAAAAGAATGAGATATTTGTGTGCCGTGTAAAAAGAACCAAAATAGTATTGATCTTTAAAATATAGGGGAAACAATTAACTCAAAAACTTTTTCAAATTACTTAACATTAGCAAATATTACTATAGGCAGTCACAAGGTACTTTAAATCTGAGTATTCTCTACAGAAATAAAATGAATCTTTAATCTTTAAAAGGATTAATACTCTTAATCCTCTGAAGAATTTAAAACCTGTGACTCTGTAACCCAGATTGTCAAGAGAGGCTTTTCCTTCCATTAGAATGTAAAATAATAGAAGTAGTAATAATAATAGCAAAAGCTAAACTGTTGTAAAAGTCATGACCCATTTTTGCATAGAAAAAAAAAATTCCAACTTTCCTGATGACCCAATATGTCCATATTACCTCAACTTTACAAAATGGAACTCGAGAAATTATTTCAAATTTTTACCTTTCGAATTTCTTTAACATAGTCAGAGCTTGATTTGTGTTTTGAATCTTTTCAAATGTGACATCCATGAACTTCTGCAGTTCATTCTAAAATTGAATAAAATCTGATTATAAAAAATGAATTAGCATTGGGAGTTTCCTACTTAGTAGCGAGATAAAAGAGCTCCCCATGCTCTACAAACACACATAATTTGGGACAAAACATAACAGAGAATTTAATGAGCTTAAAAGGAAAGATAAGTGCCCACAAGCCAGAAACAAAGAGACTTGAACACCAGAGAGGTCATGGGAGTTGGCACCATGGTGGGTCTGTGGGGTCAGACTCAGGACCCAGGGGTAGGCACTGGGGCTTTTCACAAAGTTGAAGGGGAGCCATGGAGTCCAACACCCCCAACAGATGCTGCAGAAACAAGGAACCGTGATGTGCTGCCCGGGGCCTGCAGTGGGAACTAAATGGCTGTTCTCACGCTGGGAAAGCTGCAGAGAGGCTTGCCATCTGCCCAGAGTCACGGAGAGGGAAAAATGTCACCCTGGGACTGGACGGCCCTGCTGTCTCTATCAATAGCCAGAGATGAAACACGTCCAGCTTGTGATACATAGGTCTCCTTCTCAACTGTCACCTGTACCCTTGTCCTGCCAAAACAGCCTGAGATGACGCATGAGCAGGCTGGGCAGGACCATGCTGCCGACCCTTGGCCTGGAGCTGCTGAAATCCTTCCCCTGTGCCACACCACAGTCAAGACTCCAAGTTTATCCATTCACAAGATGAAAGGGATCTAACCCAAGGCATTAACTCAAAAGCTACTCCGGAAAGGTAAAACCAACTAGGGCTACAGCAGAAGTGAAGTTAGGCCACCTAGAAACTTGTCTAAAGCCCAGGGCCACAAGATTCCTACAGGGGAAAGAAAAGAAAAAAAAAAAAAAAAGAGTTACTCTTAAGTTACTCTTAAAGAAGGGAAGCTCACAGGGACCAGCAGTTGGCATAATGGCTATGTCGCTGGACTCCCATGTAGTTGACCGCGGTTCGAGTCCCAGACCCAGTGGCTTACATTCACGCTAGTCACACATGCGTGCATGCCTAAGATCCCACCGAGAGGAGAATGAAGAAGGAATTGTGGTGTGGCCATCACCCCCCACCAGTAGAGGTGATTTCTCACTTTCTGTCTCTCTGTCTCTCTCTGTCTTTCTGGCGACCGCACGTGCCCTATAGCAGAAAACCTCTCCAAAAATAAAAGAAAAAAAAAGAAAGAAAAAGAAAAAGGGAAGCTCACAAACATTTTTTAAAATGACATGAGGAAATGACCTTTGGGAGAACCACCAGAAGGCACAGCCAGCATTACCCACTTGCCAGAGATGGCTGAACAGCCCGAAAGAAACGGTAAAATGTGCTTCACGTTGACTTACGGCTCTTAACTTTAATTCTTCATTTTTTCAATGAGGTTTTTGCCTTAGGGCCCATGTGCTTGCCAGAAAGAGACACAGTGAGAGGGAACGTGAGAAATACCCCCACTTGCAGGGACGGCCACAGCGCCATTCCTTCTCCTCTATTTTTTTCCTGGGATCTTGGGCAGGCAACACACCTGGTGTGAATTTCAAGCCATCAGGTCTGGGACTCAACCATGGTTAGCCACATGGGAGTCCCGGGAAGTAACTGCTACGAGGTCTGCTGGCCCCTTAACCTTCATTCTTCGAGTCTAGGAAATATCTTGTTCTCACAACTATGGAAGAAAATTAATTTCCTTACTTTGCTTATAGCAGCTTAGGTCGAATTTCTATAACTTATAAAACTGAAAGAATCTCGATTAATACAAGTCTGTTGGTGTTAGGAGATAGTCTTCCATGAGGGTTTCACCTTTCTCCTCCTCTTTAGAGCAGAGACACTGCCCTGTGTCCCTGTGTTCTTAGCAATGTTTGTACAGAGAATTGCCTCGGAAAATACAGTGTCTCCTTCCAGAGCAAAGGAGAAGACATGCTTACTGCTCATTTCGAGATATTCTCAGGGCTAGATGGTAATGCAGTAATACAACTGGGCCACGTGGAAGAGGTCCTGAGTTGCTGTCCCTGGCCCTGCCTGAGCAAACTGGGCACACGAATGTGAGCCTGTGACCCAGGCCCATGTCCCGGGTCAGCTGAGACTGGGTGGATCACTGGTGAAGACCTGTTGGAGGTGCTGTCCCCCTCTCTCTCTTTCTCTACTTTTCTCTCAAGGAAGAAATAAACTTTTTAAAACTTCTGATTACCAGAACCAGTAGGTGGCATGATGATTAAGGTGCTAGACTCCTACATAGCTGATTGAAGTTTGAATCTTGGACCTGATGGCTTGAAAATCATGCCAGATACGTGTGCATACATGCCCAAAATCCCGAAAGGAGAATGGAGGAGAAGAGGTTGCAGTATGGCCATCCATCCCTGGGAAGTGACTTCTCACTCTCTTACTCTCTGAATCTGTCTCTCTCCTCTCTGGCAAGTGCACAGGCCTTATTATGGGGGGGAAAAAAAAAAACTCTGATTACCATAAACCAGGGATCATTTCCTATAACACAACCCTCTGCATGTGCAGGTATCTATCTAAGCTTATCTAGATCACTTCCAGGGTTCTGGGGTTTGAGGCAAGGGAATAGATACAGATATTCTAACCATGCTCTTTATCATGGTATCAGGCATATGTGCACGCATGCCCAACATCCCCAAAGAAAAGAGAAATGAAGGAGAAGGGATTGCAACAAGACCGTGCCCCATGAAGGGTGCTTTCTTGCTCTCTCACTACATCGAGAGTACATATGCCCTATGGGAAAAAATTTAATTGTGTGTATAAACTATGCAGAACTAAAGCATTTATAATCCTTCTATTCCCTTCCTCTCCCTCAGATACCAGCAAATCTTTACTGAGCCTCACCCATCCATGGTTTTCCTTGCTTTTCTACCTCTGGCTTCACAATGGCCTATGTTGAGCTCTCTATGAATACCTAAGACCTCAAATTAGTTTCCTTTTTTCCATTCTTAAGTCTTTTGGGGGGAACCAGCAGTTAGCGTAATGGCTATGTCTCTGGACTCCCACGTAGTCGACCGCGGTTCGTGTCCCGGACCCAGTGGCTTAAAACTCATGCCGGGCTCATGTGCGTGCGTGTCCAGGATCCCAAGAGGAGAATGGCGAGAAGGGATTGCAGCGTGACCATCCCCCCTGGGGGGTGATTTCTCACTTTCTGTCTCTATGTCTCTCTCTGTCTGTCTGGCGAGCGCACACGTCCTATAGCGAAAACCTCTCAAAAAAAAAAAAAAAAAAGGTCTTTTGGAGTTGAGCTATGAAGTCTTCATACTGGTCTTCCTGTTAGTTCTGGAGTCTCAGCTTCTACTAGGTTTTGCTTTAACTCAGCTCACTAGCTCAACAGCCCATCCTTTACTAAATAGTGCCTTAATTTACCTCCAGGAATCAACGTGCTTCTAGACTTCCAACACATACCCCTCTCTGACCCATAAGTGCCAGCAAGAACCTTAAGTCTAGACAGAGTTCTAGGCACTGATCCCCTGGACAGTGGAGCCCTGGACACAACCTTGATCCAAATCACTAATGGATCTCCATCTCCCAGGTTTTGAACATGAGACTTAGAAGTTGCTGAAACTATTTCTTTGTCTCTGAGACTCATTACCCTCACTCACTCCATCCAGAGTCTTGAGAAACAGTTTCACCCCAATGTTGTAGAAACAAGGGCCGAATTCATGAGTAGGTGAGTATTTACAGGAGAGAAAATAATCCAGTGTAAACCTTGGACATATTCTTGTAGACATATATCCAAGGAGAGGAAATCTGTGTGTCTCAAAGCCATTTGCACCCCTACTTATAATAGCCAAGATACAGGAGAGAATGAATCCTGTCATTTGAGGTTAAATGGGAGAGCCAGAAAGACATACAGCTAAGTGAAATGAGCCAGGTTCAGAAAGAAAAATACCACATGCTCTCACTGTGGAAATCAACGGGAAAAAAAAAAGTACTTCTTAGAAGTAGAGTGCTGTAGAAGTAGTGTAATGGCTATGTTGCTGGACTCCCACGTAGTCAACTGCGGTTCGAGTCCCAGACCCAGCGGCTTAAACTCACACCGGGCACATGTGTGTGCGTGCCCAAGATCCCAAGAGGAAAATGGAGGAGAAGGGATTGTGGCGTGGCCATCCCCCCTGGGGGGTGATTTCTCACTTTCTGTCTCTCTGTCTCTCTCTGTCTGTCTGGCGAACGCACGCGCCCTATAGCAAAAACCTCTTCAAAAAAAAAAAAGGAAAAAAAAAGTAGTAGAGTGCTGGGTAGTCTCTTCACAATCTAAATGGTGTATAGCGATTTAATGTATGAATATTAATAAAAAGTACCAATATTTGCAGAATTAAAAAATAAATAAATAAATCTTTTAAAAATATATTTAAAAAAAGAAAAAGAAAAACAACTACTCAAAGCTGAGAAGATTGGGAGTGGTGGAGTGATGTTGATTAATGGAAACAAGATTATAGATAGACAAGAGGAACAATTTCTAATGTTATAAAATATAGTTGAGAGAATTTACAGTTAGTAACAATTTACTGCATTATCTCAGATAACTGAAAAGGAGGATTTCAAGTCTGTGACAAATGGTTGAGATAATTATCCTGATTTAATACACTGTATTCTTCGATTAAAAATAACATTGTGGGACCAGTAGATGGTGTGATGGTTACATTAATGGACACAGTCAACTGCAATTTGAATATCCCACCCAGTGGCTTAAAACTCATGCCAGGCACATGTGTATGCATGTCCAAAATCCCAAGAGGTAACTGGAACAGAAGGGATTGTGGCATGGCCATCCCCTCTAGGGGATGATCTCTCACTTTCTGTGTCTCTATTGCTCTCTGTCTCTCTGGCAAGTGCACACGCCCTATAGCAAAAAAAAAAATACACTGTACTGCACAAGCGTGTACAACTAGTATGTTAATAAAAAATAAGTGTAATATGGGACCAGCAGATGGTAATGGTCACATTGCTGTACTCCCATGTAGTCAACTGTGGATTGAGTCCTGGAAGCAGCAGCTTAAAACTCATGCTGGGTGCATGTGCATACATGCCCAAAACCTTGAGAGGAAAATAGAGGAGAAGGGATTATGGCATGACCATTCCCTTCAGGGGAGTGATTTATTATTTTCTATCTCTCTGTCTCTCTGTTCTCCGACGAGTGCACAAGCCCAACAGTAAACATCTCTCTGAAATAAATGGACAAAATAATACATTTAATAGAAAAATGTTTTAAAATAAGATTGTGTAGAACAATTAGATAATAGAAAGAGAATTGAGAAAGGGATAAAGAAGTCAAAAGAGGGAGCCAGCAGTTAGCATAATGGCTATGTCGCTGGACTCCCATGTAGTCGGCTGCGGTTCGCGTCTGCGGTTCTAGACTTCCAACACATAAAACTCACACCAGGCACGTGTGTGTGCGTGCCCAAGATCCCGAGAGAAGAATGGAGGAGAAGGGATTGTGGCGTGACCATCCCCCCTGGGGGGTGATTTCTCGCTTTCTGTCTCTATGTCTCTCTCTGTCTGTCTGGCGAGCGCACATGCCCTATAGCGAAAATCTCTCCAAAAAAAAAAAAAAAGAAGTCAAAAGAGAGGCTGGCTTCATGGTCTGGTGGTTAAGGAAGTCTGATTCAATATGGCTGACAATTCAAATCTCTGCCCCAGAGGGGGACTGGAAAAATCATCCCAGCATGTGCACGTGGGCTCCAAACCCTGACAGGATGGAGAAATGGAAGAGAAGGGATTGCATCATGACCATACCCCACTGGGGGGAGGGGGGAGTGCTTTCTCTCTCTCTCTCTCTCTCTCTCTCTCTCACTGTCTCTGTCTCTGGTGAGTGCACACACCCACAGTTGATCTGTCCAGGACTAGGCACCCACTAGAACCGGCCGCCAACCCCTTCCCTAAGAATCTGGAGTCAGGCTGGTTCTGATAGCCCCCAGAACCTGCTGATGGCCATACCCTGCTGCTGCAGACAACAGATAGCTGGGCTGAGGGCTGGGTGAGTGAGAAAGAAAGAAAGGGCTGGGGGACCAAGAGGGCCCAGGCTCACTGAGTCTCAAAGGCCAGCTGCAGCTCTGGCTTTGGGCTCCAGCAGACATCACTGAC